>JAYKAV010002944.1:724045-819076 GCA_035582835.1 Phoebastria nigripes | reverse complement strand
TTGTTCTTTTGGTACAGCGAATAATTGCTTAACTACAATCCCTAGCTTCTGACTTTTAAAAAGGAAATGTTATTGTTTTGGAGAACAATTCAGTACATTTAAAGTGCTGCTTTCAAAGATGTGTTAAAATCTTGATGAGATTAGTATTTACTTTTATTAGGAATTTTTGTGCTAATTAGCAAATAAATTATGTTAGGCTAGTTCTGACACAACTACAGTAGTCATTACTAAAGAAGTACAAAAATCATTTTTGACTCAATAAATAAATAAAAAAAATTTGGAAGAAAAAGTATTTGAGAATTAATTAAGTACTGGTTTAATCCAGTCACTGTGTTTCATTTCAATGTACAATAGTATGAACAAAAACAAAGTAATGGAAGCTATGGGCTTTTCCTAAGCATCCTTGCCAGACAGGGGGCACAAGGAATTTATATCATTACCAAACTGTTTTCTAACAGTTGCTGCACATTATGGCATGGAAACTTGGGCTCAGTTCTCTCCTTTATTCTGAGCCAGCATGTTACATAGAAAAGGAAGGTGATCTGAGCTTGAAGGTTACACTGGAGAGTGTGTTGCTCTCAGTCTATTCTGCAATCTCTTCATTGATGTGTTAGTAGCAAATCCAGGCGTATTACTTAAATACTAGATTCGGAGCTCTTCCTACTCACAAGTAACTCTCCTGAAACGTGGTCAGCGTTAATTCACAGATGGTTCAATGACAGTTCATTGAGAACTGGAAGTGGTCTTCAATGTCCTGGGGAAGGGTACCCTAGCTACTGAGCTAGTTTGAAGAAAGGGGACATCACTTTTGCCGTGCTGTTATGTTGTACCAAAATGTTTCACTTGAATCCGCTCAGTGAATTCAGTATAAATATATAGGTTGTTTCTGGATGACCAAAACTGAGTTTTTAAGTCCAATATATTGTCAAAACCAGAAACCAGCATGCCTTTGTCACCCTGTTCTGCTAATGATGTTATTACAATGTTGGGAAATGAAAGTTGTGGGTAACCAACTCTAGTTGCTAGTTTTGAAATAGTTTTATTCTATTATTCAGAATTAAAGAGTCCATTCAGAAACTGCAGTTTTCCTAAGTTCAATATCTATGAACTATTTTGAAAATATTTTTATATTTTCCTTTATCTGCTATAATTTCTCTTCCTGTCTTTGATCTGTCCTTCTCATACAGTTTCTTGGCATTGTCTCATGTTGATGAAGCTACACCCCTTCAGTGTGTACCACTGATTATTTTATGTTGCTCTTTTTAAAAATGCCTCACACTAAAATTAACATTTTGATGTTTTACTAGAAGCAAGGCCATGCCTCACTGTCATTCTTCAGGGCAAAAAGTGCAACTACATTGTCCAATTTGATTTCTGTTCATAGCTAAATACCATATTCTACGTAGCCCTATAGAACACTTAGATGATCAGATGCAGAGCTAGTTCTGTGTATATGTGATGCTGTATCTCCATTTCTGACTCCGTGTTTTGTTGATGACTAATCGTGGCACAAGTACAATAGATCTGAGCCAATAATCTTTTTTTACGTTGGTGATCCTTAGTCACAAAAATAGTCCCTTGCAATCAGTCACTTTGAGGATGGAAGAGAAACATCACTTATTCAATACGGGGTGGTACATAATGTGAAATTCAGGATGTGAGATACTAATTTTCAATTAAAGTTTGCAGTGCATATCAGGCCAAGTTACCTCAGCCAGCACAGAGTGCAAATTTTGTTTTGCTGCACTGCCAGCAATAACTGTACCATGGCAGTAGTAAAAAGGTGAAATTTCAGAGAAAGAGCAGTTGGCATATCTGCTGTTATGTGCCTGCACACATCTTGGGAAAGGCAGCAATGACTGTAGTTAGGGCTTAATCAGACGCTGGCCGATAGAAACAGCTATGGAAATGCATTGAAGTAATGCATCTTCTGGTAGTCTGTTCACACACGGTCCCAGATTGGTATTATTAATTTTTCAGCTCTAGTAGCACCCTTCAGACTTGATAACAGAAGGAAAGTTGTTGCAGTTTTACGTGTTTTCATTTCTATCCAGCTGCCTTTCTGCAATTAGTGACAGTGGGGAATAGTCCAAAGCCCAGCAATGATTAAAACAATCCAGGGTGATGGTGGACAATAAATAAGTTTGCAATGTACTGTAGAGGACAAAAATTGCTGATTCAATTTGTTTAGCCAAAGCCTCTAAAGAGCTAAGAAAGTCTTAGTCCCTCATGTATGGCTCTGGTGTCACTGCTTTTGGAATATTTCTTGACTTCAGATTACCAGAAAAAAACCATCTTTTTTCTGAATGCAGGCCACTTAAAGAAAGCAATAAAAATTCTTAGAAGCTGGAGGAACTGATACCTGAAGAAAAACTATATGAATACTTTTGAAGAGACAGGACTTCGGCTTACAAATATTTGAACTCTACACACATCAAGGAAAGAGAAAAATGTGGATTGATACCATGGGGCTATAATGATGAGGGAAAGAATGAAATTTAAAAAAGGATATGTCAGACTGAAATTAGGGAAATACTCCCTGATGTTCTGATATTTCAGTTTGCAGAAAAATCTCTTGAAGGAACAGTCACTTAGGACTTCCAAAACTAGAGGAGATAAACTTTGGAAAACATAGTAGAGGAACAGTTATGCCACTGAGGATATCTGAACAAGTGAACAGCCCCTTCTCTATCCTTACTTCTGTTATAATATTTCTATATAAAATTGCTTATTTAGATGCTAAAAGGGGAAGTTTTCACCTTTGACAAGCTAATATGATCTTTAAAGAATCTATTATTATAAAATAAACTGTTTTAGCAGGGAACATAGTAGCAAGTATGTTTTAAAAGAAAGTTTAAATATTTGTCTGAGGACTGTTTATGTTACCCAGAAAATCATCAAGAAGGGAGCATGTTTGAAGCCTATGCCTGTGAAAGGAGCAGACTATATTTTTAGTAGTGCTTCATACTATAGTGTCTAGTCAAAACTCAAGAACCTAATGCATTATTATACAGGATCCTGGAACATGATACCATGTTCCCAACATTTGGCCATGGCTGTCTCCATCAAAAAGCTGGCTCCAGAAAGTAATACATACAACGTCTGGGTTGAGGTGGTAGTTTTATTAGTAATTTTAACTTTTTTTTTACTAAGAGCAAGAAAATGAAAAAATACAATATGTTGATAAAATTACAACTTCATGCAAGAGCAAAACCAAGAAGTTCCAATGTCATGCCAAACAGGAGAGAATACTGTATGTTATTATCACAGTTACTACATTTATTCCTCAAAATGATACTATTGTTTTTAATAAATAAATAAATAAAGCACCATAAATTAAACTAAGAGAAGACCACAAATTCTCCATGATATAGTCTGCTGTGTCTTGAAAATCAAGTCCCTATAGAACTCATGGCATAAAATTGATACTGTTACATTGAACAGGTTCTCAGTTTATGTTTTGTTCTGTACACTAGCCATTTAATTAACAGAAACTAACTAGTGCCAGCAACTATTATTCTCTCTGATACCTCTTGTTTTATATTCCTTGAGATTTTATTTATTTCTTCTTTAAAAGCAAACTGATTTTATGTTTAATTAAATTTCCTTTTGGCTCCAAGAGATCAGCAAGGTGAAAAAAATATCCTAAATGTTTTAGAGAACAGCTATAGAAGGTAGTGTTTACACATCTTTTATGTTAGATTTTGATAAAATTTCTTTGTTGATTGATGGTATAAAGATAATTTCTGTTAATATTGTAGGCTGGTAGCAGCAGTTTGTGTTTTTACTACCAAGTAATTTATTTGAACTTCATGCAGCTTATAACAAAACCACAATTTTCATTTTGATTTTCTTTAGAGAAGTTAGCTCTGTAATTACTAGAGACTGTCATTGCTGTAACATTTGAGACTGCAGAGGTTTGCAAAGGTTTCCTCCTCCCACAGGCTTTGTCTATATTTGTCAACCCAATAAAGACTGTAGGGTGAAACCTGAGGAGTGCTGATCCCATGTATCTCCTGCTGACATCAGTAGGAGCTTAGCACCTATCAGCATCAAAGAGTTTTGTTACTGCAGCTGACTCTCAATAATGCAAAACAATTCAAAATAATAGCAAATGGAACAAAACCCAGATGATCCAATAGATTCTGGGAAAGGTTTTGAGGGTACTCTAAAAATTTAAAATCATCTTAATTTTACAATTCAGCATTTCAGTTGTGACCAGACTGTATCAGCAAAACATGATACAGATGAAATTCAGATCCAAAGCTGAAGTAAATTGTATGATGATGAGAGTTTGAAAAGACTGGCTGTGATCTATACAAAAATTAATACAAAGTCAACCTAAAGTAACACTGTGATAGGAATCAGCATTGTCTCAGCTGTCAGAAGTTATTTTCACATTTAAATGACACGTGCATCCATGGTGAACATTTAGCCTTTTACTTTCTGTCCACCACCCTATCTGTTTTGCTCTTTGACACAGGAATGATTTTTTTACCTGTGTCTGTAGCACTTTACACAATGGAGATTCTGAACCATAACTGAAGCTCCAGTAAAACACATAAAGAATAATAAGAAATAGCATTGCTTACACTATTGAGACTTTAGTCCCCACATATGCTTTTCCAAGGATTCTAGTCTTAAGTGTAAATTTGTCAGATCTTGGTTCTTTCTGCCATACTACTTCTCGTCCTCAGCAAGCGGTTCATTACTGTGGTCTGGTGTGTTTATTACCTTTATCTGAGTGGTCCGGATTTACTTGGGATGAAACTGATTGAATGTCACCTGCCTTTCTTAAAGTTGGCAGCAAGGCTTGGCTTATTTGCACTTGCTTGTGCCTGGAGTAGGTGTAGCTAGGACTTTGTTCTGGTCCTGTACTATGCTTTGATATCTTTTCAGCTGGACCTATGCAGAAGTCCTAAATTTATTTGTCCTCTCAAAAGAGTAAAGAGTTCAGAAGCCCTGCAGATAAAAAATCATAACAGAGACATTTTCTAGTCGTGATAAAGGCATAGCTAAGCCTGATTATTACTGGAATTGCAGTTGCAATACCACATTAAAACCAAAGTATGAAAATGAATCATGGGAAGTCCAAGAACAAAGATCAGACCTCTAAACTATGAAGGAATAAATAGGATTTTGCCACAGGGCATAAGCATCAACCTGCACATTCCTTTGAAAGCTACTGCAGAGATTAAAAAAAGCACAGACTGCAGGACTAACAATAACTCAGTAGTCGAAAAGGCTTTTCCAATGTACAGTATCCAATGTATAAAATCAGCCAAGATCTCTCTGAAGTGGACTGTGTCTCATCTTTACTGCCAGCTAGCCTTTCAGCCTTTAAAATGTTCAGAATGCATTGCTATGGAGAAAATCACTGAAGCATGAGCTGGCATATGAGCTTTTAAAGTTCTGTTCATTATTTCCCAGTCCTGGGCACTGTTTTTCCTTTTCAGAAAGGCAACCTATCTTCTCTATCACTATCTTGTAATAGTCAGCCTTCCCTGCCCTTTTCCTCCTTATTTCCCTCTTTCCTCCCACTTTCTTTTCTGTCTGCTGAGACATCCTCAAACACAAGACTATGTGTTCAAATAACTGTGCCAAAAGTTGCAGAGAAGTACACTGGCTTGCAGACGTGCAGTTTCATAGTGAAATATCAAGTGTTACTGCAATGTCCACCTAACTGGACATTCATAATTGCCAACTTTGTAACATAGACTGCTGTTTTGTTCATGTACCTTGCAAACATAAAAAGTTGAATTGGGAGATAATTAATTGCATTTTTTGAATTCTAAACATATTGTGGAATTGCAATGACACCCAGCTAATTTTCATAAAGTTTCCATCATACACTGCACAATCCCTCCCAGAGGGACCAGTCATACAAAAGAACATGAGCTATATCCCAATTTATAGTGAACATATAGTTCTGAGAAAGTTCCTCTATGCCTGCAAGAAATTACTCATTGTGAATTAAAATGCACTGTTCATTTGCATGCAGCTACTATGTACCATCAACTGTCTAGCGCTACATGGCTGAGTAAAGCCTACCCACGTAGATAAGTGATTGATGGCATCAGTTTCCTGGGAAAAGTCATGCTTGTTCGTGTAGGTATCTGCGATATTGGCCTATGTAAAGAATATTCCTTTTTATACCATTATGTCAGGCCAAGAATTCAGGTAATTGGAATTATTATTTTTTTAGGTCTTGCTAATTTTTAGTGTATAAGCCATTTCTTCATAGTTTCGGAGTATTGGTGGAATACTCTAAAACTGTGTTATCATGCCACCTGGATCTGTTTTCATGTCTGTAGCCAAGAGATATACCAAAGATGTGTGGCTCCTTACAGTATATATCAGTGCAAACATAGATTTAGCTCTGAAGTCCCAAGAAGGACTAATCATTAATTTTCTGGTCTATTAATCAAATACATTTTCTTTGTTGAAAGCCTCTTCCCACAATCATTACCTGTTCTAACAAGATATATACTGACAATCCTGAAATTTCCCCAGTGTAAGAGAATGTTGCAGAGTTTAGGATAACTTTTCTGGCCAGTGAGATTCCAACAAGACTTAGAGTCTTTCCATGAAGATAAGTAGAATTCACCCCAAAATAATTCTGGTGTAAATATTTAAAAGTGTCTGTGATACCCTCACTTTTGAGATGGACAGTGAGATTATTTGCCAAAGGAGTTAACCCATCAAATCTGCAGGGTGAAGAGGTGATTTGAAATTAATGTATGCAATATACAATGCTATACAGAGTGCAATTTGTTGCACTGTTTGTGAAATAACATTTTTCAGCATATTTTCAAATCAGAGGAAAGTCTTTACATTGCATCTAAATTTCATTACTTGAGAGATGGATACATAATAAAGGATGATGTTGAACCAGAAGGAACGATATCAGTTAAATTTAAATCTATGATTTATACTCATCAGAGAAAAATAAGCACAACAATCAACTGGATTGTGTAGATGTGTTGTATTGTTCTAATACCAATTTTTGTCAGCTCTGAATTGGGCCAAAACTTGAAAGCAACCTGAAGGAATGCAGTTCAGTTAGTTATACCAGAAAGATCCTAAGCGCATGTTAATTTAAACTGGCTTTAATGGTATTTAGCATCATTTCACAGCAGTTGCACAGATTAGACCTAGATAATTTTTGAATTTTTAGTTCACAAAAATCAAGCAATTTCAAAGTCCTGTACCAAAATTTGAGAGATCATTGTTCATATAAAGTAGCTGGACATACACAAGATAATTTAATATTCCAGGCTGTTCTATCCTACAGATGACATGAGCCAAGGTCTCCTTTTCCTGTTCTTGATGGGCTGCTCAGGTAAATGATAAAGATCTAATGAATTAGAGTAAAGACTAATAGCTAACAGATGTACAGACACTATCCACTCTATTAATTAATGCTGCTGTACATTATGTGGAGCTAATGCAAATTACTGTATGCAGAATGTTTACAGATTGGAATTGTGCTTAGCAACTCAGTGAGCGCCTCCGTGGAAGTATTTCCAATATATTAGGAAAAGTGTTGTGAAGGAACTAGTAGGGTACAATCACTGTGGCATTTATTCATGACCTTCAGGTTCTAATTAGCTCTCCTTGCTTATGAAATTTTTGTTCAGTTTGAGCCAGTTAAGGCTGCATCTTATCATTACTTATCATTACTTTTAAAAAAGTAAGATAATATTTAATTTTCCTATAGTTAAAAAATGATAAACACAGAAAACTAGTATTGCTGATGAAATGCTCTTCTGTCTCAAAAGAGTATATTCAATTAAGTATACTTCAATTAAGTATATCTAAAAAGACATATAAACTCATGCTTTGGTGCCAACATGTCATTCATTATATGTCACATTTTTCAGGCTGCTAAAAATTATTTTGTCATTCATTCCTCAAAAAGAATGATTTGTACAAATGTTACAGGGAATTGTTTCTTTTGATATTCAAATGAGTTCAGACTGAAACTAACATTTAAAGGGAACTCAATGATGAATTGCAAATTACAACTGACATGAGTCTTGTATGGTTGATAGTCTAGTCAACAACCAGTTCTCTCTTTCATATAAATACTATGCATACTGGAGTAGAAAGCTTTTCAATTTTTTTTTCATAATATAGAAATATATTTGAACAAATTAATTGTTGAGTTTGGCCAGTGTTTAACAATTGCCTGTATCCAGCTCAAACACTTGAGCTGATTCTTAAGATGAAGAAAAGAGAAATATTAGCAGTTAAAAGAGGAACAGTGAGCAAAACAAGTGCACTCCACCTGAAGCACAGAAGTTTGGTATGATATATACAGGACAGTGAGAAGTGATAGAATCAATAGCAGAAATCAATACAAATTTGGTGTAAACTTGTGTTTATACCACACACATGGTATCACTAGAACAGGTGTCATGATATTTAGACACTGTGTGTAAGCAGTGCCATTTTATAAATATGCCTTTGGTAAAAAAGATTTTCACATCTAATAACTAAAGCCAGCAAGCTAAGCAGGGTTATTATTTTTTTTCTGATTAAAAATATATACCTATTGAAAGACTCTTTGCTTACCTGCTATTTAAGAGAGTCAAAGTCTGGTTTTATGTGCTTTTAAGTGCGAAATTAATTTATTTTATTCTCAGCATAAACAGAGATATATCTGCCCAGTAGTATTCATGAGCAACTTGTAAGCAGCAAACAAAAATGCTTTCCTATTTTGCAATAAGGTCTTTATTCCATTTTGTATATCAGTTATGGAATTAAGTTTGATCATTAAAACTACCACCCAGTCATTTGTATTAAATACAGTATTTTAATAATGATGGTTTTTGGTCTTGAAAAAGCTAGTTTATTGGAGACTTCCAGTCTGAATTCAGGGTTTCACAGTAATATTGGGGTACTATGAACTGAAAAAAAAAGCAAGCAAAACCCATAGTGGTAATCTGCTACAATGTCATACCTGCTGCAGTGTTTATAACTCCACCTGATCTCTGGTAAGCAGTGTGTTAAATTTTTATTTAACATAGTCAGGAACTCCTGAAGCCTTTCCCAGGACTGTAGAAGGAAACAACCACTTGAGGTTTGGGCTGCCTGCAATCAAGTCATTAGCTTAAGTGAATAGCAGAAGTTCTGGGATGAGATTATTTATGAACCTAATTGACAGTCTGTACTGGTTTACTATAGGAAAGGGAAAGAGATAATCTAACAGGGGAAAAAGCTACTCTTAAAATGGAACTGTTAGAGCAATGAAATTACTTGGTTTGCATATTTTCAATCTTGAATTTATAGTTGCCTTGCTGGGAGAAATTTAACCGCTGTCTGCTGAGGGAATGTTATTTTATTTTTAAAATCCTGTTGTGTCAGCATCCAAGATTTCCTTGTAGTACATTGTTTAACATCTCTACATACTTTTTTTAAACATGATAAAATGCCTTTCACACCTGACCTAACAAATGCCCTGATGCAAATTCTATTTCCTCCTCAAATGTCTGTCAGAATGTTCAATGCAAGAGATTTTGGAATGTCTGTAATTAGGGTCAGTTCAGGATCCTAAACAGGTTTTAACTTTGCTCTACCAAAGCTTCCTGTGCTCTGGTTTCTTGTCCATAAAATGAAACTAGTGACACATTATTTCCCATCAGGGCAGTTCTGAAAAGAAGCGAACATATACTGTATGAGTATTCAAAATAAAAAGATTTTTGCATTAGCTGGGTAAGTCTTCTATTTATCTGTGATATTTATTAGCATTTATAATAACTAACTAGTCCTTAAGTGCTTTGAGAGTCTTGGATGAAAACATTGTTATTAATAGGTCTTATTTGCAGTTTTTCTGCTGTTGTTCTTATACAAATATTTTCACTGACTCAGATATGGTATAAATCCTTGCATACTTAACACTGTCATCTGATTTCCTTGATTGTAAAGGTCATCATCAGCATAAACTAAACCATAAGTATTAAGATTTAAAGCTGAGTAAGTAGAATTGGTTGATAGTTAAAGGGCTTAAAATAGCCTACTGTAGCTTCTGGTAACTAGCACACACAGACTTTCCTCTGCTTTACTCCTCAGCTGAACCCAAGCTCATCCCTTTTTTGACACAATCATTTGATCAATAAATGAGCAGCTAAAATGAAAGTAATTTTTCAAAAGAGGACATTATAACTGTGTGAGCAATCAGCGTTTGAGCTTTGGTTAACTATTTTAAAACATTTCAGTCAGATTGCTTCTCAAAACTGCTAGATTTAACAAACAATACAACTAACTTTTCCAGTTGACATTTCTCTTAGTGTCCATTTACTAAGGTTAATGTTTACCTATATTAGGAAAGAAATTGCTTCCCTATCGGTTCCACCTTCTTCTCCATAGTCTTTCCCTTTGTCCCAAAGAAAGTGTAAAGCTGCAGGGTTTTTTTTATTCAAACCCATTACTTTCACATATTTGAGCAATTGTTTGTGCATTGCAAAACTCTCCCAGAACTTGTATGTAGTTATAGAGCCATTCACATAGCTTCTTGAGCAGTGACTGCACACAGGGAAATAGGAGCATCCTTCTTCTACAGAAAAGTTAGCGTTCAGTTCTCTGTGGGTTTGAGGTCTTCTATGCTGCTCCCTACTCATTTTCTCCAGCATTCCTCCAGTCTGTTCATTAATGGCCATGCRATAGATATGGCTATAGAAGGATATAGATGTTGGCAGAACAGAAGGGATCAATATAAACTGCAGCAATTTAATTTCCAGTAATCACAGAACCTTCTGAAGAAACTGGTGATCTCCTCTATGACTGCAGCTGTAGGCTCTCATGAGTTCTCCCCCTCCCCAGCTTTAATGGAAGTGAGGGACTCCCTTTCCTGTCTCTCAGATAGATATAAAGAAGGCACCTCTTAGGAGCCTTCTGGCTCTTATGAGCAGAACTGGGAGGCATGAAGATGGATTTGCATGTGTATCTTCCACTAACTCATTCATTTTGAAAAAAWTTAGCTGCTGCTCCTTGCCAAAATGCCTTACTGCACTGAGATTGAATTATCTATTTAGTCAAAATTCTTTGGCCAAGATTTTCACAGAGTTTTAAAGAGAGCTGACACACATCAATACTTTCTACAGTTAATTAGCAGCTGCTGTAAGGAAACTGAACAACCAGAACTGGTACAGGTGTTGATAAGATTTTTTTTCCAGCTCATACTGCAGAGGATTTTGAGCACTCCTCCTCTATCACCTCTCAGTTTGCTCTTTCTATTAAATAACTTTGATTATATGTTCCATTTGATACAAAGCTGGTTGTAAGGAACAATCAATAAAACATGTTCAAGGCTGATAAGGTGAGTAGCATGGAAATTAGAGTAGGTTGACAAGCGGTCAGTGGTGAATAGAAGAGGGAGTGATAGTTATGGAACCAGAACTCTGATACAGTGGAAAATAGTAAGCCAGAAAGGTGTCCGTGTCCAAAGAGGGTTTGATCATTTACATCAGAGCTCCAGGCTAGGAAGATGATAGCAGCTGTGTTTTGAGCTGGGTTGAAGAAAGAACAATTTCTGTCAAGGAGACTAGAACTGAATTGATTGTTGTCAAGGTGGAAGATTATAATGAGGTTGATATGTTGCAATTCTGTTAGTCAATAAGATGAAAACCACACCATGTTAGTAAGTTTGGGACAATGGGATTGGTTTTGCTTTCTCCCTTTTAAAATTTTATTTTATACAATGTATCCACTCTCTTCTTTACTGGCTGTGTATCTTCCACAGATTTTTCACTCTAATTATTTCCTTTCTTGTAGTTGCTTTTAATATACAGCGGAAGTATTCAGTCACAATATAGTAAATCTATTTTCTTATGTGTTTAGAAACAACGCACATTATTTATTTTCCAAACTATATAATAGTTTATGAGAATGAGAACCTACTACTGTGATGGCTGCTTTTCCTGCTCCATTAACCCGCAGAAAGCTCAATTTCTAAAAAAATCTAAATCCATTCCAAAACCAATGTAATCTCTAATATTAATTAGTTTTTGTAATGCTCTTAAATAAGATATGATCTTTTGTTAAGTATATGCATGATTTCTATGGAAGACAACTGCAAAATGTTTCTAGGAAATTATTGGGGGTGGTGTTTGTGAGTTTTTTTGATTAAGCATCCCTAATCAGTTCAGTTCATCTTCATCTGTAGGTGAACATGTAATTTCATAAAATAATATGCCTGTTCTATTTTTTACTGCTCAAACCATTTATATTGGTCTACTCTTCTGTCAAATATTGTTTGTTTTTTATTTTGGTTCATCATTCACACATTTAACTTATGAATGTGCACCCTGAGCTGTATTTTTAAAGAAAATTCATTCTCCTCCTGACTGTACTGCAGAGAAATATGAACTCCTAGGCTAATACTAACTTGTGTGCTGAAATTGCTATTTATTCAGTGAATATACTGTACAGACTTATTCTTTCAGATGTTTTGAGTAAATAGTGGCTCAAACAATTTTCTGTTCTTTCATATGTAGAATTCCAATGTGAAGTTCATGAGAGACTGTAGATTTCTTGTTTGGAAATTTCAAAGGAGAACTTTTACGCTAATATTTTTATTATCATTATTATCTGTGTGACAATACAACATACACATATTACTAACAACTATCCTTTGCTCTCTTAGAAATACGATACAAGTTTGAGTGGCATCAGCATCAAAGGTTGCATATAAAGCTACATATATTAATAAACTTCAAGCGCAGAATTTTATTCATTACTTTTTTTTTTTTTGGTCAAAGGCAAATTAAAATGGAAAGTGAAGTAATGTTAGAATCACTTCTTTCTGGTCTTATATCCACAGTCTCCTTTAAGGCAAATTCACTCCCTCTGAATTTACATAAAGGACACAGGATCCAGGCTTCTTCTTCCTGAAATTAGTAAGATTCACTTTGGCCAAATCAACACTGATCTTTTTTTTTTCTTTTTTTCTCTCAAAAGGGAAGTAAAGCCAGTTGGTTAATATGAGACAAGTTAGACTTACAAATGCCAATCATATCACGCTTTCTTTCCTTCCCCATATGCAATTTCTACCACAGGGAATAAATGACTGACACACCACCCCCTGCCATCATAACAATGTGTCACCCAAGACCGTTGTTTTTCAAACATTAGTGGCATCCCTCCAACTGGCCATAAGGTTGCAGACACATTTTTTAATCATTACTTTGCCCATTGCAGGAAGCTCAAGTCACACCATTTAATGTGTGCTCATGATAAATTTCACCTTCTTGTATAATAAAATGGAAGCTAATGAAGCACAGCACAATTGCGGTGAATTAGACAGCAGTAGAACAAGGGAGGAGAATACCCACTTATTGACATTACCAAACATATCTTAAATGCATTGACTTCTAAGCCAACTCGTATTCAATTATTAAAAAGGGGCCAGGGGAGCATACTGTTGGCTTCGTAAGGAAGAAGATTATAACAGTTCATTAGTTATTAATTAATTGACAGTCTGATTGCTTAATATATTTACATTTAATAAATACTTCTGTACCCAATGAATTCTATCTGTTTTATCTTTCATCAACATGTAAAATATGACATTTTATTTCTTCTGTCCACACAGAACCCCCCCACACAGAGGGCGATTAAATGGTCATGTTTCAGCAATTTGTATTAAGATATTTCCTATATCAATTAAGATATTTACAACATAAATTGTTTTTGGAATTAGTAAATGAATTTTTTTTAAATGCGGTTAGGATAAGAGTAAAATACATCTCTGTTTTTTTACTATAGATGAAATTCAGGTGTTAATCCTGTCTTAAGGAAACCACAGGTTTCCTGAATAGAAACTTGCAGGGAAGGGGGGGATGGATGGACCCCACAGGGAAAACAAGAGGCTGTGACAAAAGTGCCCAGAATAGAATGAGTTTGACAAGAATGATTAAGAGACAAACCTGTTTATTCTTCCATAAATTATTGCTTTACTGTGATTTTTACTCACTGCAATTAGAAGTACATATTTTTTGCTGCTGTTGTATACCCCGTCCTTCCAATTCACAAGCAACATACTATTGTTCTTATAGTATCTTGAAACAAGGAAGGCTGAAAAGCATATATATTCAGGAATGTAATGCCTTGCTTACGTGCATTAATTTCATTACCAGAACACCTATTGATTTTTATTAAGGCAGATTTTTGGGGAGGTGCAAGAAAGACTATAGCCACTCCTATACATGTGACCCAATAAATGTCCTCAGAGCAATGTGACACAGCAGCAACTATGACTGTTGTATCCACACTGCAGATATACTTCTTATTTTTTGTTACTAATAGATTTTTTTAAGATCCGCTAATGCTATGGACTGCTATGAACAGAAGTAGAATTGTCCTGCATCAGGGCCTATATTTGTTAATTCTCATAGGCTGAGGTCAGTCCTGGTGCCAGTGCCTAGGTGATTGGGAGGAAGGGAGGGAAGCAACAGGTTCAAGCTGGGGCTACCAGTGATTCAATACATACTATAAAATAATATTTTGTTTTTTAAAAAAAAACAGAAAACTCATTCTCATTCTGTTGATGACTGTAGGTGCTGTCTCTCACAAAATTTGTGATGTGCTATCTGAATCATTACCACCTTTCAGCACATAATTTGTCTTAAGTATATGAAAATAAAAATATTTCAGATCAATAGCTTCTCTCAAAAAGGTTTTCCTCATTACATTTTACTCTTGTTTATCTTACCAAACTTGTATATGGGGTCGTCAAAGGAAATCTAGAGAATCTGAGAGGGTAGATGAAGCAATGATGAGTGTCCAAGGTTGGTAACTTCAGATGGTAACTTTTTAACCAAAGTCACAGGGTCTATTCCAGCAGCTGGAATAGATCGTCTGACCATAGTCACAGAGTGACTATAGTATTCTGCCACTGCTGAAAAAGGCAGTCACTTTCTCAACTTCCCTCCTGGCCATGGGGTCCTGCTGCTGCATTCAGCTCACCCCTAAGAGAGCTGATTCAATTAAGTGTTTTGGCAGAAAATGAATCTAGCAACAAAAAAGAATGGTAGGTATTTCTGCTGGGTTTGTGAGCTGAATAAGCCTACAAACATCTGAGATGCATAGAGAAGGTGACAGGAAGAAATGCTTCTGGGACCCGTGGAAGAAAAACAACACATGTTCAGCCAAATCTAGGGCCCCAAAATATAAAATAATTAAGTTCAAGAAAATAATGGATTTTTTAGCATAGTGCATATACAAAAAAATGGAAATCCTGCCTAACATGAAATTAAAATGCAGCCTAACATGAAATTAAAATGTACCTAGAATAGGAGATTATTTTAACAGGGAAAGGGGGAGGAAGAAGAATCAGAGAGTGTCAAAAGGTTAGCAATTAGGCTAAGGAGGGTTATTTCCATAGAATTTCTCCATACTCATTTTTGAGAAAAAAGCTTCTCTAGAAGTCAGTTCCAAACAAGAACCTAATTTTATGTATTTTGATTCACCTCAGGAGGAAACTAATCTCTTTGTGTACTATAAAGGTTGAGGAGACTGAGAGACTAACCTTAGGCTAATGTTAGCCTTTGTGATTGCCTTCCAGTGACTTCATCAATGTGCAAACCAAATTCTAATGAGCTAAAATTCTAAGAATGAATTTAATTCAGTGCAAAATTCATCTCTGGTAGTTTTAAGGAGATTCTAGATTTCAGGAAATGATTCAGAAACCTAAGAATAGTGTAGAAAAGACTTGTATGCAGTACAAGAAACTTGTATTTGTTGGCGTTGATTTCCCTCCCTCCCAACACACACACATTTCCCTGGAGGACAATTTGGGAATGTTTATAATGAGGCAAAAAGTTATCAGCAACTGGAAGACACAAGGGGTGATTTCAGCCAGTAGACGCTAAAATGTCTGAAATTACATCTATTTGTTCTAGGGCTGGATTTGACCTAAAATGTCCTAAATTCTAGGAGGACTTTTTTTCATTTTATATTCTAATTTCCTAAAATTTTACTATTCTTCTCACATGAGGTTACAACTCCTCTGATTTTTTTACTTTACTGATATTTTGCTTACATTACTATACAACAGGCCTTTGCGCTGTGGTACTATGTCTCCTGATATTCCATTGATTATATTTGTATAACAATTCAGCATGATACAGTTTTGTCAAAAATAAAGTCGCATGTGTACAAACTATTACCCCAAATTTCCAAAAAGAAATTCAGAATTGACATACCAGCGCTCTCTGCACGTTTTGAAAATGTGAGAGATTTCATGATAGGATTCAGATCTGGGTGAGTTTTAAACATTCTTCCTCAAAAAGTGAGTATGCAGATCTATCTAGCTGAAAACAAATATCATGCTCTATTATCTGTAACCTGTAAACATCTCAGAGTTCCTAGCATCAGTATTGGTTAGATTACTAAGTCTGATTTTAGGGGATTTTTTTATTTAGAAATCTCTACTGTGCAAATGTATTCTTTAACTATGATGGAACAAACAACTTCAACACATGCTTAAAATAAGTAAATTAATACTTAATTCTAAAGCTAGAACTCTAGAATAAAACATTCAAAAATACATTTTCCACAAAAGTTTCAGGATGAGTTTATATGCTGGTATATTACAAACAAATATTTTTTAGGGGAGTTTGGCAGACAGGAGAAGGAAATCCACTACTATTTCTGACAATACAGGAATGAGAATAAGACAAAACAGAAAGCAAAATGTTAAATGTATCTTTGAAGGTAAGGCTAAAGTCTTTTTCCTCTTCCATTATGATTTCTAAAGAAATAAAAATGACAGTAATGTGTTCTGCCACGGTTCAGGAATCTGTAGCTTATACTATGTCAACTCAGATTTAGCTTTCCCTATTTTTTTTATAACAGCCTACTCATGAGGAAGAGATAATATCTTTTTTGCTTTCTCAAAAGAAGGAAAACTTACAGTCAGCTGGGATTTATCTGCTTTACATGCTTTATAGCACATCTACTCATGTGCTCTACATTAAAATGAGATTTTTATCATTTTCACGCCATGCTCTACATTAAAATTTTAATAATCATTTTTTAATACCTGCATTGCTTTATTATCACTGTATGACCAAGTTCTAAAGTAACTCCTTGAGTCTGCAAACATATATACATATATGCATAAGTTTACCCTTGCGAGTAGTTCCCTGCCTTTCGGTTGGACTCATTGTGTGAGTAAAGTTTTATGTATATATACAAATATTTGCAAATCAGAGCTTAGAAATGCACTCAGCATTAGGCTTGAACAAAAAAATGAACTTTTTTGCCTAAAGAATATCTTCTGAAGAAAGCTATTTCATAGTCATTGAAACTTTTCTAACTTTTTCTAGTTTGGCATTTTTGGTTGGCAAAAAAGTAATCAAGGATTGATTCAGTAACAGAAAACTTCCATGCTTATGTTTACATTAAAAATTATGATCTGGACAATCAATATTTTTGAAATTTCCATTCAGTTTTTATTTAAAAACTCAAAAAGTGTATAATTTATTTGAAAAATCCATCTACTTCTGTTTTAACATGAACTTTTTCAGCCATAACTAACGTTTCAGTCAAAATATTTTTCATAACATCTGAATATTTGATTCTTTCTTACCAAGGGCCAAATCTTCTTCTTATGTAAACTGACATCGTTCCATTGATGCTAAACTGGCATCATTCCACTGTGTCAGGTAAAGATCCAAAAATGCTATATATTCCTGGCAAAAATGTCATTCCCCATATGGTATGATTTTTTAAAAAAATTTACTTCAATAGCTTTTTAATTTTTTAGAAGTTTAAGATTTTTAAAGAACCCACAAAAATAGGAAGATAATAGGATAGTAGAAACTTTCTGAACTTTAATTATAGAACAAGCATCCGCTTGCAATAATTCTTATAGAGGACTTCAAACTGTAATTTGTACACCAGAATCTTAAGTGCTATGTTTATTTAGTATCTTCAGTTTTCCTTACATTTCCTTTCTTTACAGAATATCTTCTATAAATACAAAACAACCTGTTTCCTTGACTCAGTATCAGGAAAGTAATGAATCATTTCATATAGTGATGTGCTGAAGACAGTATGAATATTTAAAATGTAGTTATACAATCTAACTCTAAATAGAATGTCTATGCCTGGAATTCCAAAAGTGGCTAGAGATTTTTGAGCTTTTACGAAAGTATAAGTGAAAATATCTAAGTTGTGAAGCTGAAAGTGAGGACTTGAAAGGACTGAGAGATAAATTCTTCCTACCCATTCCTGTACACTGTTCCTTCTTGTTTTAACGCAAGTTTTGTGTCAAGAGTTTGTCGCAAATTTAAAATCATAACATATTTTCACTTGTCAGAAGAATATTAAAGTATAAATGTCTATGAAAATTAATTCACACATCACTGTGTGTGTAAACTTCATTATTAAAAATTTGCTGCTTTTCAAATTTATGTTCTTTTTTGTTTAAATGAAATTCTGTGATTTCATCTTGTCTGCCTTAGGTTAGAGCATTGCCTTGTACAAAATTAACACGTCTAATTGCATAAATATTTATTCATAAATGGTGTTCCGCCTAACTCAGTAGAATCACTTATTTTGTCAAGTGTGGCATCAGACTTGGCTCTCTCCTTACTAGTAAAAATATAAATCTGTTTAAAAGAATATCTTACAAGAAGCAAAATACTTTCTAGCCAGACAGAAGCACCGAAGTGTCTGTTTTCTTATTTAGTGATGGTTTTATATCTTTAATATTGCTTCTCAATTCAAGAAACAATTTCAAGTGAAACTCTGCTAATGCAAAAATCTCTTTCTAATTTTCCTGTGTATCTCTGAGCATGAGCAGTAGACAGGATCTGACTTTAAATTTCTTCCGTTTCTGTTTACAGCCAAGAATGAGAAAGACTGCTCAGATTTGCATTTTACTTGTTTAAATTCATTTTAAATGAATCCAGAATTTGGGGTTACAGTATTTTCCAAGGTTTTTATTAAGTTAACGTGGATCTTCCAGGTAATACACAAAAGTTTCAGAGACCTCACATGAAAAGGGGAAAAACATGGGCTAAGTAGCCTTTAACACTTATGTTTCTGCTAACCAGGAGACGAGGGTCATAGTTCATCCCAAAGATTCTTGAATAATCAATTAGCCTAAATAGTATCTCCCAGAAGGTGCATTCACAGAAAGGATCGTGTAACTTTACCGTTGCACTATCTATTAAGCCATGTTTGCTGTGACCTAGTCAGATTACAACCCAGAGCAGTAAGGAATGCAACACTATGGCATGAGAAGAATGTGACACATTACCCATTTGTGATAGCCCAGCCCAGCCCTGTCACTGCCTGTTGAACACACGGCTGGCCGGTTTACAAAATGAACCTAAATAAGCGACAGCATCTTTGTTTACTTTGCAATTATTCACACCATTTTATTGCATTTCATACCATTCACCATTTCAGACCACCGTGAATAAACATATTTATTTGTATATGACAGAAAATAAGTGTGCAAAAATTAACAAGTATGATCCTGAATGAAGAGGAGTATTAAAATCTTGTACATTTAATTTTCAATCTGGCAATGTATTTCTGAGGTTTGGATAGTGAATGTTCCAGCAGCGACTTGGGAAACTGTTTTTTCTGGTAATGAATTTAGCCACATGCTTATAATCATTTGAAGTAAACATTGCATAATGAACATAAGTATTGCTCATAGTTAAGCACATAATCAAGTATATTTCCTAAACTAGGATGGATTTAAACATGTTAAACTGATTTCCTGAAGTAGGGGCCTACAGCCTAAAAACCAAGTATTTTGATTGCTTTCTGTTTTGACTCCTGGGCCTTAATTTGAATTCAAAGATTTAAGTGGGCATGAGTATGTTATCTCTTATTTAGCACAAAATCACTCTCTTATCATTCCAATTGTCTTCACTGGGAAAATAACAATGATGCATCTTATTGATGCATTGTTTCAGATTTAATTGATTTAACTGTTGTCTGATGAAAATATTTGCTGCTGCTTAGCCGCATTTTGTTGACTAAAGCCTGCAGAAGTTTGTGGACAGGAATGACCAGCACTTGCCCTGGTAGCCTGTGAAATWTAAGAAGTTCAAAATTTTGGTTTACTTTGGACATTTACCCAATACTGAGAGTGAGTGAGTCTTTTTAGAATGAGAAATGGCCTGTAATTTTGCAAAGTAGAAATGAGTTCAAATAAAGCTTCAGATAGATTAGGAAATTGGGAATGGATAGAAAAGTCAACAGAGGAGCCTTTCTGATCCTAGGCTGGTAGTTCTGCACTGACTAAAGTCTATATAATTCTCTCCATTATTTCTGAATGAAGTGGCAGACAGGAAGACACCAGGAATGGAAAGATAAACTACTTGCAAGTGTACCCCACTGGGAAACACAGAATTTATGTTGTCCCTGGTAATTAATGGCTTATCTTATCTACCTAGTTCTACATTTCTTCAGCCTTTTTGTGGGAAGAAGGCTCAGGCAGTGAAATTTTTTTCCTAAACTACAAATGGATATATGCCTTGTACAATTCTTCCTGTGGACAGGATTCATTCTGGAAACTGAGTCAGTGTTGTCAGAAACTAATGCATTTGTAATCTGCAATATCAGCCATCAAAAAGGTAGTTCCTATCTATCTGTCCACATCCTTAAGTTTATTTGCATAAACCTGGGCGTACTGGTTTCCTGCAAGAAAGAAACTGAGAGTGAAGTTAGTAGTGGCAGAAGGCCACTGCAAGCAGCAGAAGAATTGATTTATCTACTGACATCATAATAATCATCTTAATTAGCTGAAATTTAAATCAGTTGTGTTTAAATGAAATCTGATTTTTTATCCTCTTAAATGTACATAATCTTCATGCTTCCTGAAAACTTCCAGAAGACCTGTCACACAGCATTTCCTTCCAATCCTCTTTCTACTCTTTAATTTCGTTTGGGGGTAAGGAGGGACTGTTTGTCCTTGTTACTTACGTTTCTTGTTTTGTGTGTGATTTCAGCTCTTGGAAAAATAAAACGCTGTTTACCATGGACAGGAGATAAATGTAGAAGTGTCATGCAGTCTTACCTTTCTACATGGATGTTGTAGCTTTCTTATTTTACACAGCTTCTAGTACCGTCCCAGACTATTTGAATACAGCTGTCAGTCACAATTAATCAGAGAAAACTACATGATGATTTTGTACAGTGAACACATGGACAAAAATGACACCAGAAAACACATTTCATTTATACCTTGACTTTGACTTCCAACTCTCATCTGTTGAGTGAAAAGCCAGTTAGTGTGTCAACTCACCATGCTACCTATATTTCTTCTCTTATCTTTGTCTTCATACCAATTTAAGTCTAAAAGTTACCTGATAATATTGTTGAAACATGCTCTCCCTTTATCCAGAAGCTGATTTAACTTTTTGTACAGGCCACTGATTTCATCATGTGGGTGACTGTGGTTGCAGAATAAGCTTAGATGATCTTTATCTTATGTCTTTTGGAAAACTTCAGGGTTAGTTGAGCAATCTTGCTACTGACTCAATTTTATATGTTTTATTAACCTCCAGAGCTTGCGTGGAAAGACAAAAATACTTAAAGATTATTTTTTTCTTGGGCTGACTGATTTTAGAGAAGATCCTGTACCTTATTTACTTTCTTGTTTGAAGGGTTTTTTCCTGCACCTTGTTTATTTTTATGCTATTGCCAACAATCCTAGAAGCATTATATATAGGTAAAAGCCTAGTATTAATATTACTAAGGACTGTAAAAGTTAATACGTGTATCAAGACCTATAGCCCAACAAATCAACTTCTGAATAGTAAAGCCAAAAAATTTTCTGAATGACTGACACCATGTACTGTAGCCATGCCCACTTTTCTTATATGTTAATTACTAGTTTGTCATTTGAAAACATATTTCAAACTGTATTTCCAAGGTAGTGTAGCTCACTGAAAAACTTATGTACGTGCTAGTTGAGACATAAATGGGAACTTGCAACCATAGCTGTCAAGCCATAAAGTAAATAATCGCTGACATAAATATCGAATTATGCTAACTATACATCTGAAAGAGAGGAGAAAAGAAAGATCATTATGGGGTCCTATTTGTAAGCGATGCACTTGAATGCTAGTCAGTGTATTTATCAGAAAGTGTCCCAGATGGATTCAGGGTTTTACTGGAGCCCATTTTAGAAGTGAGGTAGGCAGCCAATGTTCACTAATGCTCAGGGTCTTTTATACCTGCATTTATGTTTTGGTTTCCATCTTTTCTATGTCTGTATTTAGTCAGTTGCTTGGGGCCAACAAAAGATGTATATTTTATTTGTTCAAATCCATATTCTAATCAATCATGAGATTTTTTAGAATATGGAAGTTATGAAAGAATATGTTAAAAAGATAGCATTCATCAGAAAAACATTTTCAAAATGTTGGAGGATATGCTATAATGATTAAATCAGAAGTAGAAGAAGTTATTGAGATGTAATGGTACAAAATGCAAACATTGTGTGGCAGTTACGCTCTACTTAATGCAACCTATGATCTACAAATTTAGAAAAAGAAATGACATTTCATTTCTAGCATACATGCTAAATTCAATTACATCTAACAAACATGCTGACAGTGTACTTTTCATTTCCTCATTCACAGAGAGACAATGTATTTAACCATTTAATTTTTCAACATGAAGCAATGATGGGTACCAAACCAAAAAAACCCCAACCATCCAATTCTTCAGGAACATTTGAAATACATGCTGCAGTTGATAACATTTTGTGTACAGTAGAATAATTTTGAATGCTTTTTTCTTGTTTGTTACTTGTAAGAAAATATTTCTCTGAAAAATAAGACAAAGATTATTAGTGTATTTTAATAAATAATATATAACTAAGAAATGCTGTTAAAATTATGCAAAAGGATGATCACAATGTATAGTTGGAGTACAAATGGTGATTTTACATTCAAATAGCTACATTTTGTATTAAGATCCAAATTTGTAAACTCCACCAAGCTCAATTTACTAGGTATTTAGTATTACATACATTATACAAATGTTATTGTTGTTTAAAATGGTAGATACCTTATCTTAGATTCTGGTTGTAGACCTATTTGCGCCTCCATTAATTACGATAGAAGACATGTATATATTCATGAAGTGAATTTGACCTTAAATAGTAGGACTGGGAAACACCTCTTCCTTAGTCATTTACTTCATCTTCCTAAACAAAAGTGGATTCATCTTTTCATTATTTGTAGACATCCCTAAAGACCATGGTCTTGCCATTTCCTTGTTCACATGGGTTGTGGTGAATCAGGTCTAATGGCAATATTACAAATGAAACAGCTCCAGGGAATGATCTCCAGCACTGAAAGCTCATAATATCAAATGGTGGGCTCTGTCCCACACTACTCACTGAGGTCATGATCTAGAGGTCTAAAAAGTTCATTTTTTCCCTCACTCTATTACTCTTATTCTTCTTCCTGAAACCAAACTGAATACTATGTGCTAGCAATTTTAAGATTCAAATAACACTTCTTTCGTGCTAGGTCAATAAACCTTGAGTGAATATTGGACTTCCAATGCCACTTTATAAATTATTCTTTAGGGTCTACATTATAATTCCAGACATTCCAAGTATATTTTGCTAATGGTAACATGATTTTGTTGTTGTTGTTTCAGAAAATAATAAATTAACTAATCTTTGGGAAAAACTTTCGTAATTAAATAGAATTGGCCAGATCTTCAGCTCATATAAATGCTTTTCACTCCAAAAAAGTTATCTTATGCTAGTTGTAGTTTAACTTTATGAAAAATAATCTAAAAGTTTGTCCTAATATTTTCAAAGTGTCCTGGTTTCGGCTGGGATAGATTCTGTTTGGTGCAAAAGATGGAAACAAAATGTGCTTCGCTCAAGATAACAGCTCTGAGGGACAGATAAGCATGTCGATTACAGACTCTGCTCTTCAACTTACAGTTCTACACCCTTGATGATACAGTTCAAGAGTGATCTGTTGATTTGCCAACAGAAGTGCACTAAAATGCAACAGTTCAATACACAGCCATCTTTACTTAATTTCAAGCTTTTTAATTGAATGTCAGTCAATTACACAGTTATAATCCATATCTTATTACAAATACAAAGTACTATACACATGCATTTTAAATAGCACATTTTCTTAACTTAAACCATTTTCCTTTTTAGAAACCATTGCAACTAAGCAATCAATTGTGATTATGGTAACAGCCACAAAACATTTATCACTTAATGTTATTATTTAATTGTAAATTTTAAAAAAAAACCCTCGTCTCTTATTTTCTATTAAACCAACATTTCCCAACATTGAATAGTTTTCCAGGGTAAAGTATTTCTCACCTTCTCATATAAATAAGATTTTTTAATGTTACCTCATATGATTTAAGTATTTTCCAAAAACTAATTAGACTCACARTAGCTCAGCAATCTCATTTACTCTTAACCTCACCTTTTCCACCTTGATCTATGTCCTATTTTCTTCTTCTTAGCTATTTTGTATAGTGACTGAGGATAATAATTTGAAGTGAGTTTTCATCTTTGTTCTGAAAGCTGAGAGAATTGTGGTCAGTCTAATATCCTCTGACAAGGAGTCTGAAATCTTTTGTTCTGTTTATTGAATTAGCCTATATTCTGCTCCCATGAGCTTTGTTTTTCAGATTGATAGATTCATGATTAATACAGAAGAGAGCAACTGAGGATGACAGTGTCCTCACAGAGAAATATACTCTGCAGTACATGGGAAAAACATTTCTTACAGGACTTTCACATTTAGGATAGAGACCACATCTTTGGCCTGGCAGTTTTAAAGGATACCAATAATCAGAGTTTGTTGTACTTATATCGAAGTAATACAAATTTCAGTAATTCGTTCAGGCAGTTTTCAATGAAAAAGCCAGGGCCTAATCATAATACAGCAGGCTAGGGTACAGCTTTATAGTCAGTCTCATGTGGAAAAAGGCCTTTTTCAAAATTTTGAACTATTCAGTCATTCTATGAATTCCCAGTGATCCAAATGGACTGTTTTGATGGTCTAGTTAGCTTGAGAATCCCTCAGTATAAGGTGATAGGTTGGAAGACGATAGCTTTAGCAAAATTTAACAGAATTTTCTCTTCTTCTCACGTCATTTTCTGTCTTGATGGAAYCTGAATTTGTACAACCACTCTATCCTAAGAGCTGATTCCTGTGAGACACTGAGAAAGGTGAAAGCTGAGAACGTTACACGCATTAGAGATAAATAAACAGCATGATGGAACTATTGACATCAGAGATTATGGACTCTCACAGTTATTCCCCAATGAAAATATTCCTGCCAATATAGGTGTTTATATTAAGGATGTTTATCAAAAGAATTTTTGAGAAAGTCCTTAGAACAGCAGAATTAAAAGGAAAAAAAAATTATATAGATGTTATATACGTTCCTTAGATTTTCCTTGTATTGATGGACTAATTAAGAAATGGGGGGATTATGGTTCCCTTAGAAAATCAAACACAAAATTCTATTGATGTCTTTTACTATTGAATAGGCACTATGAAGCATTAAGGAATTGATGTTCATATTACATTTTTAATCTGCTTTATGGAATATTTGAGACGTGCGTACAACATCCCACTATTTGTTTGTAGTAGTCAATTCAAACTATTTCAGGGAACACATGCATTATATATGAAATACTTAAAGTTCCAGCTGAAGAAACACTCAAGTTTCCCATCAACTTCAAAGGTCTACAAATAAACTTTGTGCACAATTTAAAATGAAAAATGTGTATTACATGCATCTGACCTTTTTCATTTAAAATGCTATTCTGCCTTATCTAAATTATATATGTTCTGGATCTTTCTGTGTTAAATAATTGTATGTGGAGGGATGAAGAGCTTCATACATAATATTTCTCCACAATATATATTAATGGGCACTCAGGTTTTATTATCAATGCTTATTGTACCAAATGTGAGTTCATGTGTCATGAACTCAGAAGCGTTTCAGAATACATGGCTAGTAAAGCTGTTGTGAATGCCCATTAATACTTTTGGAGGAGGGGTGAAATATTATGATACCTAGATGTTCTAGGGGAGAAATACAGAGTTTAATATCAGGGTATGCATAATTTTTTTTTGAGATAAAATCCAATTATATTCTTACAGCATTATTTTTTACTTACCATGTTTTTATCAACTAGAGCTAAGATGTGGCCTTAAGTTGTTAAATGAAAAACTTAAGCTGCTAAATGAAAGCACGTTCACTTGCTGCAAGTACTCATTTAGAAACAAACCAGCATCAATTAAAACCATATAAGTAAGAAATGGTTGTCTGACATAGGAAACTGTTAAAATGATGTTCTGGTGGATATTGCTGATGATGCTGAAGTCAAAAGAATTAATTTTTTTCTTTGTTAAAGGAATGTGATTTCCTTCAAAATAAACTGATTGGGCTAATCCTTCTGAAAGTAAATGGGCAGATTTTAGAAATATACTCTCAGAGAGAAGAATGGTTTTATTCTGCTTTACATTAATATAAAAACAATTTCACAACATGAGGAAAAAGTTAATCCACACTCCTATTAACACTTCACCCATGAAAATCAAATCATAGCATTTGATCTTGCTCTCACTGAATTCAGTGTATTGAATTTAATAGAAAGACAACCTCATCACAGCTAAGTCCAGCACTGGCCCTGCTGCCCTAATTAGGCTTTAACAATATTAGTTTCTTTTTTCCCTCAACTTTTTACTTCATTCCCTTGACTGGAGTGCAATTTCACCAAAATGTAGCAGGCTAATCATGAACTGGCAGCAGCATATACACTGAAACTTTAAATTGACAATCGCAGCAGTAGAATACCAGAAATTTATAGAAGCATAACCGTTTCTTCTGCTGGGTGTGTGATAATTGTTTTTCCGCTCATTTACATCCAAAAGTAATTAAACTCTGCAACAAAACTATGTACTGTAGTGTTGGTGCAAAGTCTGCTCTTTGGAGGTTATGCAGAGATTCCATGAAAACACCCCGGTGGGAACTGTTGTTCATTTGCGTTGTCACTTCCTAAAAATTTGCAGAAACATACCCTTGAAAGAATCAGGTCACACAAAATGTGGCCTAAGGGCTTCTCCTTTCTGTTTTCCCCAGTGGAGTTCTGCAGCTGATGTGATAAAAACTGTTCTACATCAATAATTTTTTGAGTTTATGTTTCCTGAAAAATTTATTTGGCTTATGGAAATAAACCATCTTTATCATTCAGTGGGAAAATTTCCTTGTCTTTCCTTCCAGATCTCATTTCTCGATACAAACACAGTGGTGTTACAGTGCACATAAAGGTGTATAATAAATGTTGGCAACTGTAATGATCTTCTGAATCTTCTTCAGATGGTTGTAGTTAAAGCCATGCATTAAAAATGCATGTCACAGTAATGTAAGAAAATGATTACAGCAAACTTTGCTTTCCCTGGATATTACAACTTATGTATAAATAAATACAACTTCAAAGCTGAGAAATTTTCTTTCTCATGACATTTCTTACCAAAGTCTCACAGTGTTTCATGGTCACGTGTGCCTTTTCCTGCTAGAGGGGTTGTTTTCTTTTACTTTTGGTAGTATGAAAAAAAGTTGTGAGATAACAACATAGCTAGTACTTTTCTTATTGAAAATAAGCTAATTAATCACTGTAGTGGGCAGAGAAAAGTTAACTCCCTTTCTCATTTAGTCTTTTGAAACTCATTGATTTACATGGTGAGGCATGAATATAGCTGACAGCAGTATTAGGCCCTTCATTTCTTCATACTTTGTACATGCTTGCCTTGCTTGCTTGCTTCTTTAGTTAGGAAATGCTTTGATAGAAATAAACTTTAGTCCTGATTTTGCAATCACTTACACACTTGCATGACAGTTTCCTGAATCAGACCTATATCTGCTTATGATTCCAAGAACTGCATTTTATGTAGCATGAGATTTATCTTATTGAGAAATTTTGCATGAATTCTGTTGAATTCCATTTTCTGAAGTTTCTGAAACACATACTTAAATATTTTCTTTATCTCCCTTTATTTTCTCCTAATTTTTTTCCAGATTCTTTTGGGTTTGTTTATTTTTTGGTAATATCTTGCTTAAGCTTACTATGTTACAGATGATGCTAACATCTAATTTATGTTTGTTCACTTTGCATTATGGTCACAGCAGTTTTTCTTGAATATTTGGAAGGACGTCTTGTGAGTACAACACGGAAGGACCATCTTCATGTAATTTCTATAGATTGTGTAGTACAATAATATCTTTAACTGTTATTGCAATATAAATAAATAAAAAGACAAAGAATAAGCTTGTATCACTTTTAGATCAGTTATTACATCTATAAAACCATAAACAGCCATAAATAAATGAAGATAGATGCAGAATAACCATCTGTTAGGAAGTTGTTCAAGTCAAAACACTTAAAACTTGGCACTGTAGATGTATTCATGTAAATCTGTATTTAGGTATTTAAATACCTAGCCTCATGTACAGATGTTCTGATACACTGCAGCCTTCATTTGGGAACAGGTAAGGGCTCAGGATCGGCCCACTCGGGTAGCTGCCGAAAATTGGATTCAGGTGCTAAACTTTGGGTCTCTCTGAAAACATTGGCACAAGTTCATAGTTTAACAAAAGGTCTGTCTTACAGCTTCTTCCTTGCCAAATCATAAGCATAGAGGTCAAAAGAGCCTTTCTCCATGAGTAACTAATTTGATAATTAGGTGAAATCTCCCTGATCATGAAAGATGTAGATTTGAAAACACATAGGCTGAACGATGCTGGACTTGTTTTCTGCTTCCTGGGAGGGTGCTTCACCACTAGGTTTTCAAACAATAAAAACTAAGGCAGCCACTGCTGCCTTTGCTCATCTTTTTTTGCCCGCCTTCCTAAGAATACAAGGCTTAATGGGTCACAAGGTTACTCTGTTTTGTAAGTCTTTCCCCCCTCTCAACTCCCATAACTTTTAAACTCATTGTCCAAATTCAGTCAAACTGGAAAAGGGGCAGAGTTTCTGGAAAAATGAGTATCTGGGTAGAGGAGAGAGATCCAAATTCATGCCCGTGGTGAGAGAAATGTTGGTAGGGTATACAACACATACAAGGTGTCAGAACAGGCCTTAGCTAATACTATCTTTTAGCTGGTAGAACTTGTGGGAAACGAATTATTATCGTAAAGAGGTGTAGCACAAAACCAGCACACATCCATGGGAAACGGGTATCATTACTGTCTTGTGGCACAACTTGCTTTTAAAGAAATCACTCAGTCTCACCCAGAAGGAATGGCAATAGGTATCTACCCTCAGGAAAACTTCTGGGCTGTAGCTCCAGGGTGGATGCAAACATTTGAGTCTCAGAGAAAAGCAAGATTTTAGACACTGTTCTGCTTGCTGTTCCCCGCTGGCTACCTCTGTGAGACTCACTGATCAGCCTTTCACTCACTTGGACACTGTTCTTGGGAAAGTAACTCCTACTTTATGCCATGAGGTAAGTCTAGTGCAGCCCTACCAATTCTCCTGCAGAGCCCACATGACAGATATTAAGTAAGTGTTGCAATTCCTAACTTGGTCTGAAATTTCCATTCCAACTGTAAGAGATTTATACCATGACGTTGTCTCCTGCCCTGTGTCTCTAATTCTGCCTGACTGTTTTCACAGTTGTCTTCCATGGGTATGTGAAGTTAAGTCAGTCTGTTAGCTGAAAATTGTGAGTGCTATTATTGTTCCTCTCCTACAAAATCAAGTTCTTATCTTATTGTACCATTTCCCCTACAGAGCTAGAACCATAACTCCTGTTTAAGCCAATATGAGCTGCTAGATAGGGATATATTACAATAGTGAGGATATATAAATAAACTGATATTAGCCTGACTTCGTCCATGACTTCTGAGGATTCAGTGACAGTGGTTATAATCTCTGCCAGACAACTATCAGCAGTTTCAGGAGCTGTTGAGGCAGATGGCTGAGGCACTAGATCTGATAACAAGCATGCCTAAAATGACTTATTGACTCTTCAGCATTTTTTGATATTAAGTAGAGAGGAAAGCTTATGCCTCTCTTAAATGAGGATATTACCAAACCAGCAAGAGATCTCTGGATGACTCTATTTTTTATTCATACGATTAAAAAGAAGGAGGACAATAGAACAGGAGAGGTCTCAAGCACTGGGAGGCTGTTGGTACCTCTCCTCTCATGGACCAGTAACAGCTTCAGTTCACCTCCTCCGTCTTAAAAAGTCAATACTTAAGCTGATAGCACACATTCCTGTAGGACCCCTATACTTACATTAATAAGGTTGACATTCCCTTCTAATCATTTCTCAAAGTAAACTTGTAAGTAGGTGAGATTCTTACTCAGAACTGTAAAGCAAAGATATTGGGTCCTAGCTACAGACGTGCAGGTAAGCCTGTCTACCTTTTCACCATGTTTTGCTACGAAATGACAGTGGAAACTCAACAGGCTCAGATATAACATGTCGATCAGCATCCAGTGGGATACTTTAAATTGTGCTATGGAATAACTGTGCTAATCCATAATGCATATATTCATATAAATTAGAACCTTTATGGAGCATACTTAAGAAAATGAACTAGCCAAATGAATGTCCTTGGCTTCCCTTCCTCCACTTTCAGCCTTTGTTTTTCTTTGTCTTCTACTCCTCCTATGTCCACATTCTTGTCCCTGGGACAAGAATTGTCTATTTTACTTATCAGCCAAGCGCCCAATAAACTTTGGCTGTGCTAGGACAAGTAATTCAGGAAGACTTTTCCAGATACCACCATTCAGTGACGAAATTTCTTGGTGACTCATCAAGAATTTTGCTCACATGAATTTATGGAGACTAGTATATGTTATTCTTTTCCCTTAAAATAACATCCCATAGTTTCCTTCAAAAGTCATTATTCTGCACTAGCTGCTGTTGTCCAAAAATGCTCAGTGACATTTTTCTGAAGCAGAGTTTTCTGTTACTCTTGAGGTAGTGCTTCCACAGGTACCAGTTCAGCACTGCAGCTGCAAAGTTGGATCAGAGACCTGTAAACTCACTGCAGCCATTAGCATTAAACAACGTAGGAGGCGAAACAGCCATCTGTAGCCTGCTGGAGAGAGGTGATAAAGGAATTTTGTGAGGTGTTACTTCTCCCTTTCCTCTGGAGACTGACCCTATCCACTGAGCAATAAGCATTCCAGGAAAACAGCAAGAGAATATTACTCTTGAAATATGTCCCACTTAGATATTAGTCATGCTTTCTTCCAGGTTATCTTTTCAATGTGTCCCAAATTTATCTAAAAAAACCCCTCATGACTTTTCTTCATAGGAATGGCCATTTCATTGTTATTAATGTAAAGCTAGTTATAATGTGTGCATGTACTCTCAGATCATCCAAGTGTGAGAAAGCATATTTAAGTTGCCAGGGAAGAATTTTCTTGACAGCTTTTTACTTTTGTTCTTCATTATAATACATGAAAATGCAAACTTACAAATATTCAAACACATTGTGCTTTGCCGTGCTGTTTTCTTGGCTGTTAGTTATAAACCTCTAGGTTTATAACTAGGCTAGCCTGAGTTGACCGAGTGCATTCAGCCATATCACTTACTACTTCTCTTGTCTCTTCCTCCCTGTCCTGACATGCATGTGTGTGTGTGTATATGAGCTGTTTTCCTTCTGAACCTGAAAAGTTGGAGGCTTGTCAGACACCAGGGCTGGAAGGGCTGTAAGATGAGTGAATGATGAATAAAAAATTAAGATTGCAATTACAAAATGTAGCATGCTTTAGCTATGTGCTGGAGAATGTAAGTGATCGTATTTGCCAGGATTGGCTGGAGAATAACAAATTACAAAATTTCTAATCCTGTGCCTTAAGGCTCTGGCACAGCAACACATCAGGATAACAAATACCCAAATGACCACTGCAAGGGAGATGAACTTACTGTAACTAGTACACTGCCATCAGCCTATAGATACATGATATTTGCAGCAGTTTAGGACAAGCAAATACAAATTCACCTGAGAAGCAAAGATTCTTTTTCAAGCTTTACTGTTCAGGTTCACTGCTTTTGTAATGAAGTGAAAGGGTATTAAGAAAAGTATTACAAACTGAACTAGAAGTGCTGCATTGTTAGCAGTTGGATGTTTGCTACATGATGGCACCGGTACAGATATCATAAAGGTATTACTAGAGTTAACCGGGGTCCAATTTACCCTGCTGAGCATGTCATGTATCCTGTTTGCACACAGAAAATCCATTTTTACTTCTATGCATAGTCCCAGAATAGATAAATTTAAAGGTCTTTTTCAGTAAATGTGTAAAAACAAGTACGGCCTTAAGAGATTATGTGCTTATGGATGATTGCAATTCTTCGGTTGTAAGCAATGTAAGAAATAGCAGCATTTTTTTTCCTATACTCATACATGCCAACAGTAAAATTGTATCATGGACACTGTAAATCAGAAAAATATGTTCTTAATTCTTTCTCCTGCAGCTAGGACCTATGATTGCTTTTTATTTTTTCAGAAAAATACTATCTATCTGGAATGGGAAGAAAGGTTCTGCATTAACAATTTTTACTGGAACAACACCATTTTCTTAAAATAATGAACAAAAATAACAAAGCATAATAAAATAAATATATATTTTATATATTAAAATAATTTTCTCTTAAAATATTGTAATATATATGAATAATACTTTTATCTCAAAAAAACTGCTAACCATTTCCCATCCTCTTGTTTTTATACACACGTGTTGTGTACAATTACTTCTTTGTTCTTTGTTACGAACAATTGGATTTAGGCATCACTAAAATACTTGTGTTTTAATAACTTAACACTGCAATCAATCCCTTTGTGAAAAAGTTAGGAGTACATTTTAAAAAAACACAGTCTAGAGTCTATGATACTTATGGTGGCATAGTAAATAATGATTTTATATTAGATAGTAAAGGAAGTAATCTTACAAAAGTTGCATAAGCGGCGAAACAAAAGGTTTTGCTATGTATTGCAAGAGTGTGTCAAGTCTGCTAAATCTCAGTAAGTGGTCTAAGTACTGGGTCAGCTTACTGGAAAAATGTGTAAATATCTTCTGTCCTTGTACGTACCCATGTTATGGGTATGTTATCAATAGCATAGTTACTGTTAACTGCCATTGCAGTTCAGTTTCTTTCTGTTTTTTTCAAATTCAGTGAAGTGGTTCCTCTCAGACAAATGAAAATAACAGACAATTCAGGAGCTCACAGTATCAGCATGCTCCACTATTTGAGCCCTGCAGTCTTGATGGCAAGCTAGACAAATAAGCAGTTGTACCTGAGATGGTTGACTTTTAGTAACCATTGAGATGGGTTATGCAGTTTCACAACATGCCACCAACCAACCTCCCTTTCACTGATTTATCTCAGGAAAAATACATGTTCAGAGAAATATATGGTTCCTCAGTTCACTTAATATCAGTAACAAGCGCTAAAGAGTTCTCTAAAGGAAGATATTTAAATGCCAATATTTAAAATAACTTTTTAAAAATTAGCTTAGGTCAGAACAAGATTTGAAGAACTCAATAAGCTATGCTGGAGAGCTCTCATATCCCCATTCCTCAAATCGCTTTTCCTTCAGCTTACTACTTAATAATTTAAAATGACACAAAAAGATGCAAAGATTAAGTGTTTGGGATGACCATCTGCTGTACTTAGGTTTTGTTCAGCTGTAGTCTCATGCTAGTGGTAGTATGTCCTCACTAAACCGTGTGCCACAGAATACAGGAGTGCCTTCTTGACATATCAACATACAGTCTCTTCAAGCATCACTTCAGAAGATTGAAGTGATATACAAGAAGAGTAAGTTTCTATAACCTGAGATACTGGCTTTTTTGCACGTAACTTTATTTCCCCCATCTGCAAGAAGGGCCAGAAGGAGGATCTGGGGAACTACAGGCCTGTCAGTTTGACCTTGGTGCCAGGGAAGGTTGTGGAGCAGATCATCTTGAGTGCCATCACATGGCATGTACAGGACAACCAGGCGATGAGGCCCAGTCAGCATGGGTTTATGAAAGGCAGGTCCTGCTTGACTAACCTGATCTCCTTCTATGACAAGGTGACCTGCTTAGTGGATGAGGGAAAGGCTGTGGATGTTGTCTACCTAGACTTTAGTAAAGCCTTTGACACCACTTCGCACAGCATTTTCCTGGAGAAACTGGCTGCTCATGGCTTGAACAGGCGTAGCCTTCACTGGGTAAAAAACTGGCTGGGCGGCCAGGCCCAAAGAGTTGTGGTGAATGGAGTTAAATCCAGTTGGTGGCCRGTCACAAGTGGTGTTCCCCAGGGCTCAGTATTGGGGCCAGTTCTGTTTAGTATCTTTATCAATGATCTGGACAAGGGAATCGAGTGCACCCTCAGTTAATTTACAGACGACACCAAGTTGGGCGGGAGTGTTGATCTGCTTGAGGGTAGGAAGGCTCTACAGAGGGATCTGGACAGGCTGGATCGATGGGCTGAGGCCAACTGTATGAGGTTCAACAAGGCCAAGTGCCGGGTCCTGCACTTCGGCCACAACAACCCCATGCAACGCTACGGGCTTGGGGAAGAGTGTCTGGAAAGCTGCCTGGCGGAGAAGGACCTGGGGGTGTTGGTCGACAGCTGGCTGAATATGAGGCAGCAGTGTGCCCAGGTGGCCAAGAAGACCAACAGCATCCTGGTCTGTATCAGAAATAGTGTGGCCAGCAGGAGTAGGGAAGTAATTGTCCCCCCGTACTCGGCACTGGTGAGGCCGCACCTCAAATACTGTGTTCCGTTTTGGGCCCCTCACTACAAGAAGGACATTGAGGTGCTGGAGCCTGTCCAAAAAAGGGCAACAAAGCTGGTGAAGGGTCTAGAGCACAAGTCTTGTGAGGAGTGGCTGAGGGAACTGGGACTGTTTAGCCTGGAGAAAAGGAAGCTCAGGGGAGACCTTATTGCTCTCTACAACCACCTGAAAGGAGGTTGCAGCGAGGTGGGTGTCGGTCTCTTCTCCCAAGTAGCAAGTGATAGGACAAGAGGAAACGGCCTCAAGTTGCGCCAGGGGAGGTTTAGATTGGATATTAGGAAAAATTTCTTTACTGAAAGAGTGGTTAAACATTGGAACAGGCTTCCCAGGAAAGTGGTTGAGTCACCATCCCTGGAGGTATCTAAAAGACGTGTAGATGTGGTGCTTAGGCACATGGTTTAGTGGTGGACTTGGCAGTGCTAGGTTAACGGTTGGACTCGATGATCTTAAAGGTCTTTTCCAACCTAAATGATTCTATAATTCTATAATTCTATGATTCTATGATTCCCAAAGCATTACGGCTTTCCTTATGAAACTAACTTTGATATGAGAAGATCTCAGGCATTCAGCATGTTGGACTGGATGCTGCTGGGCCTCTTGCTTTCTTCATACTTGGGACCCTTTTGAGTAACAGGTCAAGCAACAAAATGTACAGGTGTAATTTAGACAAGAAGAAGGGTGAATGTTTTCCAGTTAGAGTCACTAATGAAATAGTTCTTCTTATTCACTTCTCTTTCTTCACACTTAATGCAGGGAAAATGTTAAAAAAGATAAATAACAGAATCTCTCTGTGAGAGATTCCTAAAACTTTAAAAAAAAAAAAAAAATCAGTCTGCATGTAGTGTATGTGCGGTTCCTATATTGCTTTCAAAAGGCTTCAACTTTCAAAAGTTTCAAAAAATTCAAAAACTGTGAATCTGCAGAAACACCACACCTAGGGGACACAATTTTCTTTCTTTTTTATCTGTTTTACATTCTTGTAAGTAAAGACTACACATTATAATACATTTTAGTTGTATAAAAATTGGCTTTTTTCTGTTTGCTTGAAAAGCTGTTATAAATGCAAATGTACGCTTTTCTTGATGTAAAATGAATAGCTGTTAACTAGCTTTTGGTAAGTATTTATTTTTATGTCCTTCCTGTTCTTCATAAAAAGAATGCAAATTCATATATTGGGAAGGTAATTTTTATTTCTTTTTTTTTTATCTACCATATGCATTAATCCAACTGAAAAACTCAGCAAGAAACAGTAATCAGATTACTCAATTTACTTTAAAAAAATATATATTACAAAAATTTAAAGAGACACCAGAAGGAGATATCCTGACCCTTATAGTACAGATATCTGGGGGAGCAGGGTGTTCTTTTCTGTCTGGCTTGAGGATAAAATAGTGCATTCCAGTTTCTGTGCTAGCTGTCCTTTAAACTGCATAAATTCTGTCCTTGTCCCACAGCAATGAAAGAAATCTTGGCAAATCCGCACAGTCATTCATAGCTTTCATCTCCTTGTCCCTTCTCAAATCATTGCTAAAGCACCCTCAGCTGACTTCGGGTTCTTGCTTATTTCACTTCATTAGGGAACAGAAAAACTAGAAAACTGGCAACTTCAGGCATATCTAGCAACTTATAGGCACACCTAACAACGTGCTCCCATAATTTTGATGGGAAATTTTTCATATATTGACGTATTTTTTATATGGTTGCATTCCAATGACAATAAAGGGCTCACCCTTCTGTCACAGAGTTATGAAAGCAGTCATTGAAGTCATTTAGTTGTCAATGAAATTTTTGATGGGCAAGGTATACCAAATAGGGTCCTTAAATGGTAATGATTTTGAACAGTGAATTTAGAGAGAAAAAATTCCATTAGTACATGACAGATGTACAAACACATCAACAGTTATTAACACAAAGTAATGAATTACTGAGCTTTTTGCTTGTAAAGAAAAACCTAGGGCTTTCCCTCAAAAGCATTTTGGTTACATTAATATAAATCTTCCAATGGGGGAAGGAGGATGGATGGTCAAGCATCTTGAGTTTAAGGATGAATAAACTCAATGTTAAAAATTGGCTGTTGTAGGATTATGTTTCATACTGAAATCAGCAATCTTTAAAGCATTTTGGGACTTTCAGCTTCATCACTTTGAATTACGTTAAAAAATAAATGATCTTTATCCCACACACATACAAAGAATTGTTCTTCCATGGTTTTAATTCCTTTTGCATTAATTATGCTATATTTGGATGAGAAATTAATGTGACGAACAAATGTATTCCACATCAGTCCAGCAAAGCTATGCAAATTTTGCACACACAAACATGATTTCCAGCTAAAAAACAGTATTTACTTTGTACTGGCTTATATACATCCAAAACAACTGGAGGAGCATCAGATTCACATAAGTGGTGCAACTCTTGTTGCACTTTAAGCATGATTTGTGACCTAATGTATTATTTTGCAACAGTTAACAGTGTACCAAGGCCGCAGAGATCTCAGCCTTCAGTTTCTGTTCCCCTGTTGAGCATGCTGTTTATCTAAGATTATTTAATACTACTTTGTTTGATATTGATCAGTAGCACAAACATAGGCAAACTTCAAAGTCTAAATTCACTGGAGAAGTTTAAGTACTTATAGAGGAAAAAAAMCACAATAATGGTTTTGGTTTTTACCTTGTTGGTCAAATATGTTTGCTAATATAATTTGTTACAAAATCTGTGACTTCTTCTTCATTTTTGTACTTCTATTTAAAAAAAAAAAAAAAAAAAGTCTGGGCTTAGACAGGATTACATCTGATGTTGCTAACATTTCCTGGAAATGGAAAACTGTGATAACAGCTGCTGTCTTGGCTCATTTTCACTTGGGTTTTTTGGTTTGTTGGTTTTGGTTTTTTTTTATACTGCAGCAATTTACAAGTAGTTACAGCTATCTCTAGTAGGCTTACATCGTTAATAAAACAGCGTAAGTCAGTCAAATGTTTCCTTTCCAACCAGAGCACTTCCTCCACTTACTGAATTGTTGACTTTCTGAATAGTATTTATAGTAACAGCACTTACATTTTAAAATAAATGCTAATTTATGAAATAACTAAAAGCTGGCTGCATATGGAAGATAACTATAGAAAGAATCTATATTTTATGCTAAAGCAAAATGTCTTCAGTGAGAATTAAGAAAATCTTGGAAGCATCTTATTTAGATAGATAACACCTAGCTGATTTATATCAAAAGTATAAAATTGTTTTTTTATAAGACTTATGATGAGCAGAAATGTCTCTATATTAGTATTCTTTTTAAATTCCAAGCATACATGCTTTCTTCTTGAATTGAAACATTCTTCTGCAATCTCTGCAGTACTGTAGCATTGTAAAGTGATAAACACTCAGCACTAGTGATGAAAAATAGAAGGAAGAGCCAAGTAAAGCAAGAGACAGGGAACTCTAAGTGTTGATAGTGTCAAAAAACAGATCTGTGCATATTCAAAGATTTGGCCTCCTTAAGGTATATTAGTACTTTCAGCTTTAGTGTTTTAAAGTGCTTTGAAAGGTACATGTTAATTTTTTTTAAAATTATGTTTTCATAGTTTCAAGTCAGGGTGTTAATGAAATTTTACTAATTTTTCAGCCAAATCTGTGCCTCTTTCTTCGGTATACGATTAAGCTTCCAAAAGCGATGTTATATACGCAGGTTAGAATCTGTTACTATGCCAAAAGTTTAGGTTTGTTTTGTATCTAAACAGATAATAATTCTCCCTATGAAGTTTGTAACTTCAGCAAATCCTCCTTCACCAAATACGTTTTAATATTTAAGGAGTAGCACTTCCCTTCATCACATTTGAAATGGCTGGTGAAAAGCTCTGCCAGCTCAAGGGGACCTCTGCACCATTTCTCATTCTGGGATTACTCTGCGCTGAGCAACTGCAGATATTTCACTCTAAGCAACCTGACCTAACTTTGAAAATGGAGCTGACTTTGAGCAGGGAATTTGGACCAGATGGCTCCAGTGGTTCCTTCCAACATAAATAACTATGAGCAATTTCCAACGCTCTAGCTTTGGGACCAGCCTGAGTGAGGCCAGTTTGCGCTTCTGTGTGCACATCATCCAGACGTGTCCTAAGAAACATTTAGAACTGGTGTTCATGTTGCTCTGAGCCTTCAGAAATGGAACACGGGGTTTTCTGTCTGGGTTAGTAATGACCAGAAGTCATAACCTCCTGGTGGCTCTTCCTTCACCTGAGTGAAATGAACCAGCAATGTCCCTCTGTTTCTTAGCAGACAGGAGGGTTTTAGAGTCTTACCCTGTGACTTTTCACAGACTTTCAATTAAATGAACAGGGAGACAAAACCACCTCATCCTTCCTGGAGCTGACAATTTCAAAGCACAGTTCTGAGTCACAGTGAGAGGAGCAGTGCAAAGGAGCCCTCCTCCCTCCCGCCGCACTGACTCATCAGGGGCTTTCATTTTCCACTCCAGTTAGGAAGCCAACAACTTTTATGACAATTAAACTAATCCTAACAAGAGGACTTTGAAAAATTAATTAAGCTCTGAACGGTACCTGGGCGGTGTACTTATGCAATCTGAACCCTGACATGTCAATCTACAGTTAGGCATGTCAATCTACCCTGGCATGTCAATCTACAGTTGAAATCAACTTCCATTTATTTCTTGGTATTGATGCTGCCTCCTAGAAGGAAAACAGTCCCGAAATTTTCCACAAAATATTTTAATGCTAGTTTGTACTGCTTAACTGTATATTGTTCTGTGACAGGCTTTTCTGTAGAAATACAATTGCGTACTGAGAAATATATCTGCACTTCACAATCCCATCACTGTTGGTTTTTTGAAGTAAAAATCTTATTCAGTTACGTGGTTAACATTTTGGATTACTGTAATCATTTTAATTGCTGAAAATACCTGTTGGTTTGACTAGGATGAACTGAGCAGCTTCAAAATTATTTTTACCATAGTTATATTTTACATAAATAGTACCTTCATCATCTACAATAAGAAGTCAAAAAGCGTGATTTGACTGATCCCTTCCATGACTTGGAGCAAGGCACTTTACCTTTCAGTATCTCTGTTTCTCAAGATTCAAAAAGGGAGGAATGATGCCTATCTTTCCAAGTAGTTTTATTGATTTGTGTACAAAAAACCCCAAAACCATTATACAACAGCTCTCTGTTGTTAACTAGTAATAGTTCAAAAATTTCTGCTACGACCCACTTGTTCCAAGACAACAAGTTGAAATATATATGTGTGTATATACGCACCTAAAAGTTCATCAGTAAAGAATAAAGGAATGGCTTTTGAGTTACTATTTGACTAAAAACATTGCTTAAGCTGGGGACATGGGGCTTCCTTCACAGTCTCTTCAGAAATCTCTTTTAAGTATTATTCTGTTCTCCAACACTAAGCATTCCTCAGATATTTAATATTTGGGGAAATTCTATGACATCCCTACAACAACAGGTGTATGAAAACTCTGGTTTTAATTTGTACTTTCCATGAAGCAGAACCTTGGGAACAGCCACCATAAGGAGCGAGCTCTGCTATCTGTGAGATACTTACAGAGAGGTACTTCGACATATTTGGGGGATTAAAAAACCCTCTTTTCGAGATCTGGCCTGCCTTGAAGTGAAATTTAATAAACTGAAAGAATGTCTCGGACACTTTCAGATGCTAACAAATGTCCAGAGATAAGAATAGATCTGACTGAGCTTTAAGGGTTGGTTTACCTTTCTCATCCACTCCAGGACTTCAAAACTGCCATATCAAGCTCTTAATGCATTGAGAGAAACTTGCTTGTCCTTCTTTAAGGCAATACAATTTTATATTTGTAGCATTACCCTAGTGAAATTTTAGAATGAAATGAGATGGAATACAAATAACACTAGAATTTATTTAATATCCTGAATCGTGAATAGAMGCATGTCTAGACTCAAATACAAACCATGTTTTAAACCAAAATTCAAATCCTCCTCCGTTCGCTGCCAAACGCTGAGTTCAGTCCCTGAGGGTCTGAGTAGGGTTTCCTCGGCTACAGCAGCTGGCATCGGCAGCGCTGACGGCAGGGCAGGGAGTGCCACTCCTGGGCTTGGTGTGCTGGGTGATTTCATCAGCTAGCACAGGCCTTGACAGGTGCAAAGCCTTTCACTTCACTTTAAGGACCCTTGGTGCGTGATTTAGGAGACTGGGAACTAACTTTTTGATCCAGGAAGGGAAAATGAGATCTTTTCCTGATTGTAATCCTCTAGATCTGTTAGTATTCCTTCAATGCATTTCTTCTAAACACAGAAATAACATTTGCTCTGAAAAGAGTTCTTGATGCATGCTGAATTTGCCAGACGTTTCACTTCGAGAAAAAGATACGACAAATGTGCTTCCTAGCGTTTTCATGTTGGTTTATTCTCCCTCACAAAGGACAACTTCATAAAGAGCTTGAATCAGATCCATGTTCACACTTTACATATGCAACATTTTTGTGGCTGACAAAGTTGGCTTCTCATGCAAACTAACTTGGAAATAGAGTCAAACCAGAGAAGGGCATGCTGAGACCGCTATACTTCAGGAGCTATTTTTTTCCAACTAATCATAATTATGACTAGATATTTACCCTTAGGTGCATTGGGCAGATCATTCTGACTCATCCGTTTAGTGGATGTTGTCCTGTTGGGTTAATGATTATCTTTTTTGTCTGAAAGATTTGTTAATTCCTATAACTGCTTAGGATACCTATTTTAGTACTTAGCAGGTGACCTCGATGCTGACATAACCTTTCTGGTATTGTTGGTTGTAGCTTGTGTCATGACATTAATGTGAATTATGGCTGTCTTGAGGATACAAACCTTCATATAGCACAGATGGTCTGTAGGAAAAAAAAATTGTAATGACAGTCTGCACATCACCCATTCAGTCTTCCCTTGCAGACTGTTTCCTTTATCATTGCTTCATTCTCTTAGGCACCTTTTAATCAAGCATCTAAGGCATCATTTATTGTACAGACTATGCTCTAAAATAAAGACTGTAACATGGGATTCTGGAAAATACCTCTGCTACCAGCATTATCACGGCATCTTGTTGGCCTCCTCCAAACTTGCTTAGCAATGTATCACCATTACTTCCTGAGAGCTGATTTTTTTACTACTTCTTTGAAAGAACGATGAAAGCTGTGTAAGCTCATTAGCAGAGCATGTGTGTAGGCTTAAAATTACAGATAATAGACCAATGGTTGGAAAGTCAGTAATTCCTTTACATATTTGCCAAGACTTAGGTCAAGGTTCAGGGTTTCCTTTGCTCAAACCAGTGAAATCAGAAATACCTCCAGGTGTTCTGGGGAGTGCTGGCAGTGCACATGCAACACAGGTGATGAGGCACAGTTGATCTCAGTTGTTTTCTGCAAGAGCAAACCACGTTTAGTCTAAATTGCACTCAATTGCGATGTGCTTTTCTTTTTGCATTAGTATTTTGTATAAGCCAATCATTTTATTTAATAGCTCTTGGTGTTTTCTATGCACTCTCATAATCTGTTATTTCTAACATTCCAGTAAATTCATTGTAGTAAATTTTGATGTCACAACCTGGGCTTCTCATGTCAGTGAAATAAATAGTTAATATATAGGAAAGTATTCGTGAGATTAAGAGTAATCATCACAAAAAAATTACTGCCTTTCCACTCAGAAGCCCAGTCCTTGTATGTCACATCTGTGTCTGTGTGTAAACATTTTACAAAAAGCAAAGTGACACAAAAGTGTGTTAGGAGTTTGAAAAACTGATATACACATAATTAACTTGGAGTGCAATCAGGTATTTTACAGGAAAATTGAGCAAAAGGATGATTTTTACCCATGTTCATCAGCTCTTTCTTCAAGAGCATGGTTCTTCAGTTTTTACTGGTAACAAAGTCACAAACTTTAAATCCAGATCCTTGGGCTTAGATCCAGGAGAAGATGTGAGGATGGGTGCAGATGTAGAGCTACACCCCATCGGCCTGGGGATGTGGAGGCAGCAGCGGGAGCAAAATCTACCCTTGCCCTCATGTGCGCCGTGTTTCTAACGTGAAAGGCAGGCACTACCCGAGAAGTTGGTTGCGTTGTCTTGACAAATGTGTCCTTTGCTGTCTGGCTGAGAGTGTCAATAAGCAAGCAGCGTTATTTGAGATGTTAAATGTATGACACGGGCACATTGCCACTACTGCCCGGAGTGAGACCACTGACTGATTACGTGCGGACTACCCCACAGCAGTGTGACAGCCACTCCACCTGGCCACTACACCACACCTGATCTGAGTACATTATGCTCCTACCAAATTATTTTTGATATATGTCTTGGAATATGCCCATATTAAGATAGTTTTCAGAATATTGTTTTAAAACAAAATGAAATATATTTTCCTCCTTTAAATGTCTCAGCATCATTGCAGGTGAAGTTATTTCTCATTCTTGTATTTTTTGTTGTCACAGTTGTTCACACTGATTTTTTTAAAGAATTATGCTGTGTGTGTATGAATGTGTGTCACCCTTGCTAGTCCATGTTAGAGAAAGCAGCAGTAAATGTTACTGCATCTGGGGGCTGCAATTATTTGTGCTTTTGACATTGACTTAATTTTACACATTTTTCAGGGAGCAGAAATTGAATGAGTGCCATGTTATACTCCAAATATCTCTTTTAGGCCACATCACATCCCCTCTATCAGAAACAACATAAGCGTGTGAATATGATGTCTAACATGGAACAATCCCAAAACAATACCTATTTAAGATTTCACACCATAACAAGTCTAGCTTAAGTCACATTTTGTACATAAGCGTTTATGCATCTGGCAGTAGAATTTTGTCCTAAACAAGCAATGTTAGAAATCAGGAAGTAGTGGTCTTAAGAGATTAACTGTGTAAGAGAGAATCCATCTTTTTCTTATAAAATAATGTGTTTTCTTTATTTTTATTGGGATTTTCGCTTAGATACTGAAGTAATGCGTGCATAAACAAATTCTGAAGCCATACGAAGTCGGAGCCTGAGCAGAGCCTTAGAGAGATACCAAAACCATCCTGTTTGCAAATTCAGCTCTGTTTCATGTCACAGAGCAAAGTTTCTAATAGAGGCACAGTGACTGACCAGCAATTGCAATTTCCTATGTCATTATTTCAAAGTGTAACAGTAAATTTAATATAATTCTTGGGTTTTTTTTGTTTTATTAACCAGTTAATTCAGGCGATGGGATAGACTACAGCCAGCAGAAGCGTGAAAATATTGGAGATCTGATTCAAGAGACACTGGAAGCCTTTGAACGCTGCGGTGGAGAAACTGCTTATATAAACATTAAATACATGATCCCTACTTACCAGTCGTGCATATTAAACTGAATTGTATCAAATGGGATGATTCCATTTGTGTTCTAAAAAAACTGTATCTGACTCTGTACGGCATCTTGTTAGTCATGCTTTTTTCCTCTACAGCTGCTAAAATAGTGGCTTCTGGGGCATTAGAGTGTTAGCACTATTGTGAACAAGGCTTTCCAATACATAAATAGTGCCTGTTCCTTTGATTACAATGGTGTACTGTGCTTGTTTGTTCCCTGAAAGAATCGCTCCTTTATAACAGAGCTGACTCGAGCAGGAATCGGAGTTAAACCTTCACTTGTATAGACAATAAAACTATAATTTTCATACGCAATTCAGCAATTGCTGTTCTGTGTCCGCTTGCCCTGAGGGTGATGTCAGAGGCTGTAACAAGAAGAGTTTATGCTGACTGCTTAATAGGTGTTTGTCATGGAAGAGAAACACCAGTTCAGCAATGCCTCTCTAGCAGCTGTGCCGAATAATGTGCACTGACATACAATAAAACTGTTGAATGTATATACCAATTACAGTGGGAAAATTTATATGGCCCATTATAAAGCACTGCCATAAAATTAATTCACGTTTCTTACACACTCCTGATCTCGGCTTCCAGGTGTTTACCTTTTCATGGAACTTAGGTTCCTCTTGGTGAACATCAGGCACAACCACAGTTTTGAAGAAAAAAAGCCCAGACAGAACTTCAATAAATCAGATGGAAGATGGCGTGTACATAGTGTATCATCAGTCCCTAGTGACACTGTTAATCTAAGTAAACACAGAATATACATGTATATTTTTAAAGGGCACTGGGTATTTTTTTGAAACTGCAAGGTTGCTATTGCTTTTCTCTTATTATGGTATACATGTGTACAAACAACGTAACTATTGTTACAGGAATCCCTTAGAATTTCCTACTCAGTTTCTCCCTGCACCCACAACACGGAACTGATATAATCAGGGATTTAAGCAATGCTATTGAGATTGACTTTATTGCTTTTTAAGCATTTCTATGGAATAAACCTACAAAAAATAAAACAAGTTTTACAATTGTCAAGGACAACCATTTAAAAATATTGAGTCAGCTCAAAACAAATCAGGAGATATAAGCTTTGTCTAAAAAGCATGAGATTTTTAAAAGAATTTTAAAAGGCTTTGGTCTCATTTTGCTTTTATTCTGGTTTCTGGAAGCTCTTAAAATATATGCAAGTTGCACTTTCAAGTGTTTCTCTGTAACTGTTAGAGCTCAAAATGCACTCTTTGGTGTTAGACGCGTGAGACTTTTTCCAAGTGCTTATCCACATCCATATTCACACCCTACAAGACTTGCCTGTGTGAGAGAGACAGCCCCTATGCTCCGCATTCTCTTGGGTGCGTACTGGAAGTGTGGTGAGCACCTTCCCACCTGCTGAAACTTTGAGCTGGATCTGTCATTAGACTGACATTAGACTTGCCTTTTACCGTTCTGTGGGATCTTCAGCCTGAGGATTTTTTTTTCTTTTACTTTCTTCTCTTTCCTGTAATTGAAAAAAAGTTAAGAGGAAGATTTTTACTCTTCCTGCCTCTTTGAGGAACTGCAGCATCAAGTGATGCCACCGGCCACGAACGCTCACCAGTCCCCGGTTTAGGCATGGCTGCTGCAGGTGTGCCTTTTTCCCAGGCTCCGAAGACCTTTCTTCTCTATTTGTTTTTTGGTTCTTTCTGAGTTTTCTTTTACACATTGCCAGGGCTTCCCTCAAGTCCCTAGAGTTTAGGCAGTGTCTATCCTGTGACTAACACACACCTGTGATGGATGAGCACATCCAATACACTGCCTCACATCTAGGGTATCTGTAAATCTTTCACCTCCTGGTCAGAAAGGAAGGTGAAGCCTGACTGTAGGCCCATGTCTTGGGCAACTCAAGACTTTGCCTTCCAACCTTGCAGCACAGAGTCTAGCAGGATACCGCAGGGGGGGCTAAGGCCACATCTCCGCTTCCAAAAATGCCTTTCTTCACAGCCACCCTGGCACTATCAGCTCAGCCTTCACTTACAGTTTTGCCCTCTGTTTCCCCTCAGCAGACCCCTGTCCTGCATTGTCCCTGGCACCAATGAGCCATACTTTTTCATTTACTGGCACCTACGGGTTTGGTTACTGCGGCATTGCAGGTTTCCCCTGAGTACAAAGTGTGCTGGAGGACTGCCGCTCAGAGGGAGCCGAGTTATTCAGCTCAGAAACAAATCAGGCCCTTCGTAAAAGGAATAATCCCAGGCCACCTTTCACTCCTTAGCTATTTGTATTCTGTCTTTAAGAGAAAGCCCAGTACCGCTCTTTGCCTGAGATCAAAAAACTCCTCAATAGCTGGCTTCAGTTCCCCCACCGCTGGGCTCCAGCCACAGAGCTGCTCGCAGAAGGGACAGTACGGGAAAGGGCTCTCATCCCTGGGATTTCCCCATCCCATCACCCTTCTGCATCCTGGCAGCGCTGCTGAGGATGAGATGAAGTTGCAGGCTCCTCACCAGCTCTGTAACTCTATTGCCTGACTCACTCTTTTTGCACCCCCTCCCCTTTAGCTCAACTAGGACAAGACTACTGACTGACTGCAGCTGCAGCCTTACCCAGACCTGATCCCCTCAGCCTTGTGCTCTTTCTTGAAGATTTCTTTCACAAGATGTTGCTTCAACAAGGGGTGACCTTATTGCAAACCATAAGGGCAATAGAGGTCATGCCGATTCACATCAGGAAAAATAGGTTTTACAGCGACGTGCTTTTACTTGCATGTTCAGGATGGGAACGTTAGCCTCTATCATACTATTTCTATGACTGGGCCATTGCTTTAAAAGCGAATGTTCTCCCATAACCTTATTAATCCTAGGAGCTGGACTGATAAGAAGCAGCATAATAAAAACCACAGGCTGGTAATTTAGGAACACAGAGAATAAAACTATTTTAAGATGTCATTTTACTAAGTCACACTGTAGGCCTGCCAACCTTGACAGTGTCCCTTTAAGCATGATCAGCAGCATATTTATAGGCAATTACAGCACAGCTCAGAGCACTTTATAAAGCACAAGATCAAGAACCCAGGTGCTTAAGCATAGAGTAATACTATGTCATTCAACACACTGCTTAGCTATTTTACTATGCTCAAAAAATGGAATTGTGGTTAAAAAATAGTAACTGCCTCTCTCTTCACCAGGTCATATAATTGTGGTCACTGACACTAGAGGCAAGCCAATCAACAGTTTCTAATTGTAATCAATTAAAAGGCACTCTGGGTCAGGTGTTCCAAGGGGTATAAATTAAGCATAGCACTATTATTATTAGAATTGATGTGGTTTGTGCTTTGCTCTGAGGTTTGCTGCTGCTTTTTAGCCCCCATAAGGTAAGTAGCATCAGTAAAGGACCCTGTGGATGGTTAAATAAGTCATAAGTGCTGGTTTTCTGAGACTAAATGTTTGAGATGTCTCCACTTTATCTTGATAAACATGTTAGATAGGTTGGCTGGTGGTTGTTTAGCTTGAAGAATAAAAAGCATATGCTAATATTAGGGGGGAAAAAAAAAAATCTACCTGTGGCCTTCTTTGTCTTGCATAATCATCAAAACAGGAATAAAATGAGATCTTCTTAATGATTCCTTCCCAAAACTGTGTGAGGAAACTCTGTAACAGGTGTCAGAGTTTTGGGAACCCTGGCATTTTGTCAATGCTGGTGGGTGCTATAAAGCAGTTGCTGTGCAAGCTGTTGAGCCACTGAATGGTACAAGTTGTCCGTGTGAAGCTGAGCAGGGGCAGAGGTGGCTGCAGCTCCTGCCCAGCTTGGGCTGGGGCTGCCCGTGGCTCCTGCGGAGCCAGGCAGAGGACGTGGCGAGCTGCTGCCAGCACTGGCAGTGGGGAGCCGGAGCCAGGCTTCTCGCTGGTAGCTTTCCAGTGTTTCAAAGAGATGGAGCTGACAAAAGGAGTTTGAAAAAGGCCTCCCAGGAGTCAGATACAAAAGGGCTATGGGAAGCTGCAAGTGGGAGGGAAGGTATGGGACCCAGGCTGGGGGGGGATGTTTGTGTGGGGGGTGCAGGGAGGTGTAGCTGCAGCCAAGCGGGCAAAAATAAAAAGCTAAAGCAGACACTATGTGCTTTCCTAATCCTGTCTGGAGACCCTCTGACTTCCAGAAAAGCATTCTCTGGTCTGAGGGGCTCTGCAGGCAGTGGGGCAGTTCACATTTTTCCACTCATCTGTAACATCCTGTGTTTTCTGCTTTAAATAAAAGCAGCAATGTTTGCGGGAACTCTGTACAAAGCCTGTCTGCTTGCAACCGCTTGGAGCTGCTTTGTGCCTCCTGGAGACCAGGAGAGGAAGGTTCATGCCCTGGCAGGACAAGAAGTTCCCTGCACCGGCCCCATAATCCTTCCGGCGCATGAGGGGAGGGAAGGGGAGCGTGTGTGGTGGGGCATATCTTAGCTGTGCTTGTTCTTGCCTAGCGAATACAGCCTGGGTGTGCCTGTGGGGCTCCTTGCTGAAAGCTCTCACCTCCTTAGGACAGCGTGTCCAGAGGGAGGAATGGGTCTCCCAGCACCTCTGGGATGGTGGACACCTTCCAGCATGGCTTCTGGTGAGGTGGGTGGAAATCTGCCTGAGCTGAGGGGGACAATCTGCAGCCTCGGGGAGGAAAGCCTGTGTTTCTTGCAAAGCTGGGAGTCAGCTGTGTGCCAAGTGTCCCTTTTGTGGTGCCAGTTTGGGTGTTTATTCCACAAATCAACAAATACTTAATTTTTTACCAACATTCTGGAGTGAGTTGGGCAGCTAACAAACTGCGCAGCCCTCGCAAACCGCCGGTTCGTAAACCCCTGTGCTCTCTGTACGCTGGGGACCGTGGGCACAGCAGGACTGTGTGGCATCACTCAGGATCAGCGTGCCCAGCGCTGGTGATGACGCCGCTCCCACTCTGTGCTTCCCCCTGAGCAGCAGAAGTACCTGATCTCAGCCACCCCGCTGGGGCACTGGCTGGGTGTGCACCCCGAGTCCCCTTCCTCCAGCAGAAGGGGAAGAGGATGGCTGCTCAGACTTTTTGCCAACAGAGTCCCTCACATAGAGCAAAAGCCTCAAGGTATGGAAGAACGGGCACCTTTGTGGGGGAAGAAGTGCAGGGCACAGCTGCGCTGGCGTGGCCATGGCCAGGGGCATTTTTGGGACTGCAGCCTCTCTGCTGCTGCTGGCCCTGTGGGCGCCCGCATGCACGGGAGCCCTCTGCAACTCTGCATCCGCTGTGCTCTGCTGCCCCTGGCTGCTGAGGGCATGGGGTGAGAGGGGATAAAACGGGAACTAATCCTGGTGCTTTACAAATGCTGAAAGAGAAGTTAAATCCCAGCCTTCTTACTCTGCCTTGGTGAGGGTGGGTTAAATGCATTGAGGTAACAGGAAGAAAGGGGGCATCTAAACAGAGTAGCATAGCATTGGATCTTGTACGCCTGTCTCAAGAAATGAGTATGATGTACCCTTAGTTTATTAAATGGTCTAGGCAATCCAAACTTCCTGTGTTCATCTGCATCAGCATAATGTTTTTTTAAAAAAACAGAGGTGAAGGTGGTTGGAGGGTGGAAGGGGAGCAGCTGCAAGCCAACGTGCTGCCTCAGCCTGCTCCATTCTGGTACAGTGGGAACGTGTTGGTCTTGGGTCTCATCTCTACACCTTTTCCACCTCTGTGGCCATATGATACACAACTTGGTAGAGATGAATTGACACCACCATACTTAATGTGATTGCAGATAAATGCATGGGTGCTTTTGGTGGCATACAGCATATTCATGTGCAGATGTAAGTGTTGCAGCCACTAGCATCCATAACCACTGTAGCCCTGTGCTTCCATGGAGTCATGCTGACCTTGCATGAAATCACACTGCTCTCTGATATGGGTAAAGTGATCAAAGAAAACTTGTGGACAAACTCCTCAAAAAAACATTGGGAAGCTCGAGGAGGTCTCTACATCACAAGCACATTCYGTCCACAGCGTGTATAAGTGTTGGATGCTGAGGCTCACTGGGTATAGCCCAGACAAAATTAATGTCTGACATAAAGCAGCTACCTCATGTTGCACACTATTGCATTAATTGGGGGAGGGGGGGAGCTGGCTTTAAATGTGTGGTCCATCCAACTCTGTATCAGATTTCAACTTCTGTTTTCTGGCTGTAATTCCTAAGCCCTTCCCTAAGGAGCAATTACCGAAAAGCAGCTTGGCTTACCTAACTTCAGCCCTAGAAGCAGGGAATGATATCCCTACATCTCACCATCTCCATCTCATGCATTAGTCCCATTACTTCATTTTTGCGTGTTCTCGCTTCCTGCTTCTCCTCGGTCCCTGTGGTGCTGCGCTGAGCTGGAAGAGATGCTGAGAGAACCGGGTGGGTAGAGGGGCAGTTGATGAGAAGAGAGCAGGAGAGACCAGCTATTCCAGCAAAGGCTTTTCCTTTGCAGTGTATGTTTTGGAAAATGTGAGTTTTGGGGAACGTGTGTCTCTTTCGCCCCAGAACTGCTCCCTGGGCAGTAGCCGAGGCAAAACATTTCTGGTATAAGTCCTCCTCCTTTCTCCTCTGGCATAATGCTGCGGTGTATTGGGAGAAAAATATCAGCTCTGCTGCGGGTGGGGGATGGGAGTGAGAGCAAGTGGCGGGAAGCTCTTGGCTCGTGAGCRCTGAGAGGCTGCGTTTGTCCAGCTTTTTGGGCCCCTGCAGCTGTGCATCCCAAACCCCTGCCTCTCTGGGCCACCATTTGTCCCCCCCAGCTACTACCTGGGTGTCTTCTGTGGCTAGGAGCTTTCTGGGTTTTCTGTGGCGGAGCCTTTCTAGGCTCTGCTCGTGTGAAGGGCCAGACAGGTGCCCCAGGGCTGTGATATGGGGCAGCCTGGGACTTTCCCCCCTTGCTTCCTGCGTGATTTTCAAGGTGTGCTTGGAGTTGCTGATGCTGCTGCTGGTGGGGAGGGAGCACATTTTCTGCAGTCATCTTCTCCAGGTGCTACCATCTCTGCCCCAACCTGCCCACAGCAACGACCCGTCTTGGTGGACTGGTTGTTGTCGCCATTGTAGCTAGGATATCATCAGGCATCGTGGAGCTGAGCCTGGCTCCTCCTGGCCAGCACCGCAACCTGCCGAACCTCTTCTCTCTTTTCCCCATGGGGTCCRATGCAGCCGTTGGTGGTGGTGTTGCCCCAGGGCTGGAGCAAGCCTGTTCCCGGGCATGTGCTGGGCGAGAGACCCCAAGGCGGGTGGTCTGCAATTCCCCACCTCTTTGGAAAGCAACTACATTCTTTCTGAGAGAAAAAAATGAATAGTACCTAGCAGAAATAGTGCTTTAAATCCACTAACTGTAAGTCCAAAGATAAAACCCAGATCTCTTTCAAAACACTCTTGGTGCGGGGAGGGGAATACTTGGAAGCCCTTGTTCAGCCGCACGTTTCACAGTGTGCGTTTTATTCCTCAGCTATTCACTGGAAGAACTCCATGCCTGAAACTTTTTTATTAACACTGAATCATTTATGTCTGTTACAAAGGAAGAAATTGCTACTGCACTGCCTCAAGAATCAAAGTAAAGGGAACATCTGCTCTAAACTTTTTGCATCAGATTATTGCTTGCTGTGCATTATTACTTACAGGAGTAATGTGACTAAATTAAAGCTTTTTCTTCTGCCTGCTTTTATGCATTACTCTGGTATAAAAAGTGTGGCTTGCTTAAAATCAACCTACAGCTAAAACTATGTCCGCATGTAGCTGAGCCCACGTGTACTTTGATGCAATTAAGGGCACAATTGGAGCATTCTGAAAGATTGCCTTCAAAAGGCCTTTTGTTCACTCCCCCGTAGGGGCTGGGTGTACAAGCACGTAAAAATGCAACATTAAGGAAAAAACCCTCCATGAAGAATTCTGTAGACACAGGGCGATGTTTTCTGTAGCTCAGCAGCTGTCTGTATTCAAAGGCAGGGAAATGACTCGCGTTGCGAGGGTGATGATAGTTTTGATAGGAATCCCCCGCATCACAAGAATGTTTCTAATGAAGGAGGAAAAACCCACCAGAAACATTCCAGGGCTGTGAACCTGCAAGCTGCCAAGACCAGCATCCGAGCCGCTCTGCGAAGACAACAGCAGCAAATCCAGCTGCTTCTGCGGGAGGCAGAGAGAGTTAGCAGTTATTTTTCTTTTCCTTCCTTTCTGGAGTGCATGCAGTCTTACCAATGAGCTTAACTGATTGAAAAAATATCTGGAAAATAAAGCTCTTGAACTTGCATGCCTAGAAACCTACCAGCATCACGTGCATAGCAAAGGCCACATATCTCACAAAATACCACAACATTTCACAAAGGAGGTTTAAGAGTTCCAATTGAATAAAGCTTTCTCTGTGAAATATCTTTATGGATCTACAAAGCAGTTAAACCCTCCTTGGGAAAAAAATGTGTACATCTCTTACAGTGCAGTGGCAGCAGCGTAACTACCACTGAGGCCTCATTAATAAGGTTTCTCCCTTATCAGTAGAAGGAAAAAATAAATCCTTATCACAGAAAAGAAATTTAAACTACTAAATTCTGACCATTTGCTTTTAAATCCTTATATATAGATAAAAAAAACTGTGTAACAGTGCTCTGGCCTTCTTTAAGGGATGGATCCTGTTACTTAAAGCCAGTAATGACAATAACAGGACCTAAATAAGCTTGATAAGACCCTTTTCTATCAATGATTTTGTTACTGACATAGTGCAGGATTGGTTTTTGTGGTCTGTGTAATAGCAGCTTTTAATTATAAGACAATTTGGGTACCATGTGCAGTAGGAAAACTGGGCAGTTGCAAACCCTCCAGTGTTCCTTCATATATACTATAATGGTTGTTTTTTCTCCTTAAAAAAAGAAAAATAGTATTCCTCTGTTTTCAGTGGGGTTTTTAAAGCTTTTATTCCTCGAGCTTTTTTTAGCTCCCAAGAAAATGTTTGCATTGCCTCTGCTCAACAGCTTCCCTTCATACCCACAAATATTTCCAGCTTTTTATTACCAGCGTGTAGTGTTGCACTGTCTTTTCATGTCTCCCATATTGTTATAATTATGTTTGGGGAATGGAGATGGATGGTGTGTTGAGTGTGTATTTGGTTTCCCCACAGCCCTCACTCATGGTTGTTTTCTATAATTTGATCAATAGAAGGCAGTTGTACAAACAGTAGTTTTTAATTTCCAGTTTTCAGTTTCAAGTGTCTCATGAAAATTTAAATGTTTTTCTTAAATTATACAGCGCAGTTTCATTTGCTTTGCCTGAGACATCTCATGACGTTTGTCTCCCTCTTACTCCTGTGAAACCACGGGGCCGACCCTCCCGGGCTGCCTGGGCCATGTGGAGACACGCACCCGCCATCCCAAAGGCTCAGGGAAGTGACTGCTCCTTCATAAACGTTCCCAAATAAACCTCAAAGGGCAGATGTTGCCGCTGAGGTGCAGAAAGGTCTGGAAACTTGGCTGGGGGTCGGCCCCGTGGTTTCACAGGAGTGAGAGGCCCCTGGGGCCCCCAAGGCCCCCAACCTGGGGCTGGCCTTGTGAACCGAAGGTGGGAGATGCCCTCAGAGCCGTGGTCTCCACGGAGGTCAGTGAAAGGACCCTTTCCCAGCACCAAGGGGGGTGTTTACCGGCCACCTCACCCAGCTGTGCGTGGCCCTGATGGTGGTCGGGCGCCTGCGGAGCCCAGTCCTGCAGCGCCCACCGACCGACTCCTGGCAAAAGCAGACGCTCGACATGCCCAGCGTGCACCGAGCTGCCAAAGTCTCTGCACATCTGCTTCCTTCCTGCCACGACAGATGGCGGCTACAGCCAGGAAATGCAGCCGGCGACCGGCATCAGCTGGGCTCGGTGGTTGGGAGGAGGAGGAGGAGGCGGCACCAGGGCAAGGGTTTGAACACAGTGATATTTTTTCAAGCGAGATGCCTCTGCTACTTCTCTCGACTAGCTTTGCTCCAGGCAAAAACAGGAACGACGTATATGCTGCAAATATAAGGAGACTGGGGAAGGGCTGTGAGCGCTCACTTCTAATGCTCGGCAAAAGCCCGCTTTCTCTTTTACTCCTCGGTGGAGGTGATGGAGCATTACGGCTGGCACGGCGGAGCACTGCGGGGCCCTCTTCCCGGGGGTTGGTGGCTCCCCAGGGACAGCCAGCTGAAACCTGAAGTGCTGCCGTGCGGTCGGGAAGTGTTGCTATTTCTGCTTTTAGCTGAGCAAACTGAAGTCGCACAGAAAACGTGTGTTAGAGCAGAGGATGAAACCCAGTCACTTGCCCTAACAACTGCTGATGTCGTTCTGGTGCCAGCCCTCCTCCTCGCTTCTTGGTCTCAATGAGAGTAAAATGGGGAAGCAAGGCCGTGTGACGGCTCTGGTTTCAGTTCAGCACGTATAGAACCGGCTGCAGCTACACACAGCAGCCTCTGCAGCTAAATATTGCCTGGCTTAGCCTTCAGATGGGCCTTAATGAAGTCAAAGGGACTATTCGGATGAAAAAGGAGAGCAGGAACTGGCCCCTGACCTTACCTTAAACTTATGTTGTTGCTATATAGTAGATTGCATGGGGTTTTTTCCCTGGATAGTTTGTTTTCTACCCCAAGCAGCGCTTTAGAATTTTAACCATATCTTCACCTTATTGCTGTGGGGTCATTTCAGTTAGCTTCTCTGTGTTTCTTTGGTTTGTGCACTTTTAATCTGTGTTAGTCATTAGCTCTTAACCTGCATTTTTCTATCTAAATGACTTTCTACAGAAAATGTCAGGAGGCTGGAAAGCTCCGTCTCTTACGTCGTGTTGTGATTTGATATAAAAGCAGCATGCACCTAGCTTTAAAGGCTGGCCAAGGTTAAAATCAGTGATATGATCTATTTGTTTAGGAATTTATACAAAACTGCCGCTACCAGACAATAATAAGAATCATGAAATTTGCTGTGAAAGGCATTTCTTTTTTTACTGTGAACTTCACGCCTCTTCACTTTTTTCAGTAAATGTTCAATAAAAGCGCAATAAATCCAATGCCATAAAAGCACGTATAGAGGGTTTGCACTACAGGCTTTGCAGCTGCCTGACTTTCCTGCCACACATGGTACCCAGCTGCCCCGTGGTGCCAAGGGCTGCCTTTTGGGACCTCCCCGCCATGGAAAATGGAAAAACCCATCTCGCCTGCAGCACGTGGTGTCCAAGCGCACCCTGCTGCAGCTGCCCACCCCGATGCCATGCTTGAGGGATGAAGAAAATAACGTAACCCGCAAAAACCGGGGGTGGCTGATGCCCAAAGGCATCTGGGAAGGGAGCGGGGCAGAGACTGCACCCCCAGGGAGAGGGGGGAGAAAGGGGGTGAGGGCTGTGCTCCCCTGGCCGAGGGGAAGGGCAGCGAGGAGGGGTGTGTGGCACGCTGGGGTCAGCCTGCTTCACATCACAGGTAAACGTGGAATTTGTGAACGAAACTAAATTGGGGGGGTGAGCAAACTTTGTGTTAGTAGCTGCTTGTACTGAAGTAGGTAATAACCCTTAAACTTGAATTTAACAGGGAAACATTAAACATTTATGCCTTATTCTTTTTCTCCTATAAAAACCTAATTCAAATAGCAGAAATGGGAAGAAAAAAAAAAATAGATAAATTAAGGCTGAACCAAGCTGAAAATAACTCACCTGTTAGACCGACTGCAACCTGGCATCTGTGATACCGGGAACATTGCGGGACACCTCAGTGAGCAGGGACGCGATCATCCATGCACAGGCAGGGAGATGATAGGGACCACCTCAAAGTCCCCATTTCTGCTAGAGCCACTTTGTGTCTGCGCCTTCCTGACTGGCACAACTGCTTCTGCCAAAACTTCCCAGGGACAAAGACACAGTGTCCCCTCCAGCCCCAGCTGGAAGAGCAGCCTCTCTTGAACAAGATTAATAGGCCAACCCCCCAAGTCTTAAATCCCGTACAGAAACCCGAAAGTGACTGCTCACAGGCTTTGCCTGCTGAACTGAGAGCTAACATGTTGCAGGGTGGGATGCGCCTCATGGATGGGGACATCCTGCTGCAGAGAAAATGAGTTCAGCCTACGGCACAAGCCCTGCTGCAGCGTTTGCCCTTATGGCCGGTAGCTGGATCCTGCGCGGCTTTCTCTGTTTTTTGTCCCTTGCTTCTCTTCCTCTTCCAGGAAAAGGAAAGTTGCCCCTTGAGGGCAAAATGCAGGGCCCTCTTCTCTTGCCCACACCAGGTTGCAGTCCTGTCTTGCTTTCTCCGCTGCCTCACTAACCCTGATTTATAGCTGTGTACAGAAGAGCAGAACCAGCCTTCCTAGTAGGTCACAATCATTTTCTAGCTCAGTCCTATGTTTATGTGATTTTTGATCATGTTCTCCTTGAGCTGAATGATGATCTAGTGCTGCCATCCGAGTCAACAATTAAAGCAGCCTTTCGGACACCAGACTAGAGAAACAGCAGTGAGTGCTGCTGAGGAGGCGGCTGGTACACAGACCCTGTACGTTAGGCTTTGTCTCCCTGTCTGATGTCCTGTTTGGGATCCAGGTGGAAAGTCCTCCCGTGGACAACTCCATAGTGCCGAAAGAGAAATACACAGCTGCTGTTTCAAGCGGATGGATCCAAGCTGACCTGCAGCTGGGCAAAAATGTGCCAGCAAATTATGTCTCGGTGAATGGTCTTCCTGCCAGGCTGTGGAGAGGCAGCAGAAATAAACTGCTCTCCTGGCAAGTGCTGCTCAGATCCAGCGACCTGGTCCCAGCCTGTCTCCTCCTCTTCCCTCTGTGGTGTTTAGCTCAGCACACCAGCACATGCTCAGAAATGCCTCTGAGCAGGGACAGAGCCCACTGCAAGCAGGAGAAATGGAGCTGAGCTCCTCTGAAATGAAGGTTTGCAGGGAAGAGCTGAGGAGGCAACGTGAGCATAGGAGGAAGCGCTCAACATCACAGGGCTGAAGAATTGAGAGGTTTTGCTCTGTTAAGAGGAAGGTGAAAAAAGCTAATGAGAAAAGGAGCAATGTTCTGGGAGGAGAGGGAAGAGACTAGTGGTGTATGGGAGGAGAAAGGCAGCAAGGGGGAGAAGGTCACGGCAAGGAAGATTGATGGTGGGGAAGGAGGAGGAAGACGCACATTAACTAAAGAGCAAAGAAAAATACGTATCTCTGTGGTAGGTGGACACAGGCGACTGAGGAGGAGGCAAAACTCTTCCTGTGCTTTCTCTGCTCTAACAGGAGGATGTGGCTGCTAGATGTCCTGCTCAGACAATATTCTTGGAGCTGCCCACGCGCTCCTCCAGGAGGTACCAATCCTGAGCTTGTACTGTGGGACACCACGGTGCTGAAAAGACATTAAGTGCATAAAATTGTGATACAAGACAAATAGATACTTATCCCTGTGTAGGAGAGAGAATACTGCTTAAATATTTAATCATGTTTTGGTTTACAATAGTTTAATGGTGTTAAAGCATCTAATACATGCTCACAAAAAAATCAGCATTTTAAAGCTATAAATTATTCTGGTTGATTTTTTTTCCCTTCTCTAGATAAAAGTAACCATTTGACAACAGGCTCCCTCAAACAATTCAGTCCATGATAGTCTCATTACAAGCTAACATATTCTCTCATGCGTCTGAACCAAACCACTGAGAAAGTAGTAAGTGATCATTCATAGACACGGACTGGTAGCTAATAGCATCCTCACTTACCTTCTAAACACTGAGCACAGTTAAAATAAGTTCAGGATGTATGCATGCGGAAAACTCGATCGCAGTTGCATTGGAGATGAACCCAAAATTGAAGCATTCAGAATTGCTAGCGTAAAATCCAAATAATGACCTATAATATATGTCAGCCTGAGAGGACAACACATCCCCTGCAATCATCTTAAAGGGACTTTGTCAATGTGTTCAGGGCCCACACCCCAGTAAATATATGTAATTCTGTCCAAGTGGATGTACTATACAACTGAGTGCTGAAGCTAGGTAGGAAAGCCTCTCCCAGTGAGGCCTCAGGAGCCGTGTGTTGCTTCCTTTTCTAGACACGTCTGGGCTTCAGCCCCTGTTGTGTTACTGGAGAAATATGGCAATGCATCTACTGGATAGGAAGAGTATGGTGGAAAGCCAGATGAAGGTGGATGTGCCAGTCTGTGTTCCTCTACTGAGGCTGTCAAGGGCCCATTTAAACAGGGAAATATTTTAGAGGTCCATTTTTAAAAATTATTTTTAAATTATTTTTAAAAACCCAGCAGGTGAAGAAAGGCCTATTTACACCTTGCAGATTCCTTAGGCTGTGGTAGATGCTTCAAGTCGCTGGTATTTTGGAAACTAGCCCTTCAAACTTGTCATGCTTGACCTGCGATGGCTTCTTTGCACAGGGCAGCAGCGCGGACACGCTGCAGGTGCGTTACATGGGTACCCTCCAGGTGGCCAGGCAAAATAAGAGAGCTGTCACAAGTTCTGCAGTGCATGGAAATGGTGATTTTATGGATAATACTATATGGTGATTTATTAAAAGCTGTGAATCTCCAGCAGCTTGTACTATATCGTCATAAACCAACACTCCTATAGTACATTAAGCTCGGTAATTCTGTTGGTTCTTCACTAGGGCTGGCACAAGTACATTTAAGGTTGCTTCATGTGGGCTGGTGAGCTGAAAATGTCGTTACTCTAAACAGATCATCGAGAGAGGGGAAAAAGCCACCTGGTCAGCACAGCGTGGAGGTTTTGCAGGGCAAGGGAATCCCGTATGGAAGGGAAAATCCAGCTGTCGGCTACATCAGTCAGTGCTGGTGGCTTACACGCCTGGAGTGACTCTACTTTCAGCACCAGTGAAAATAATGGCAGAATTTGTCTCTCTGGATTTAATGATTAGGGCAGGTAATTAGAGCTCATTGGTTCCCGCCCCTACTCTGCTATTGACTTGCTGTGGGACATTTGAGTTGTAGCTTGACCTCTTTATGCCCTAATTTTCCCTTCAATAGCATGGGAATACTAGCTGTTTTGTTGAGGTGTTGTGATGCTCAGTTAATTGAGGGAACATGCCAAATGCGTTAAACCCAGTGAAAACCGTATTCAGAGTGCAGCGTTATTAGGATGTATACAAGTCTGCATTTTGGGAAACATTTAAATTCCACCTCTTAAATATCCTTTGCAAATGGAACTTGCAAAAAAGCAGGGCAAGCACTGCTAACGCAGCTTTGCCACACGCTGTCAAGTGCTTATAAACTCTATTTATAGCTATCGTTAAAGATTCAGATATGCAAGTACTCCATTAAAAGACCACATTAATGAGCCCTTAGAGAAAATATCTCACAAAGCCTTTTGAGCTCGTAACTGCTCAGTTGTGCAGGGCTTCTTGCTTGTTAACATTCATAAAATATAAATACCGTATACTAAACACCAGCACTTTGTGGATTGCAGTGACTTGTCTCACCATCAACAACGTAACTTACGCATGTGGAGAGGCAGCAGCGTCTGCATGTGGGGCGGCAGAGCTGCGCTGCAGGCTCTCAGCCTGCACCAGTCGCTCACACGCCGCCTTATCTGGGGACCTTTCTTTCCAGTGCGAAGCCGAGTGTCAGATTGACTCGCAGGTCACTATCTGTGAGTATAATTTCGGAGAGAACAATCAAACCTATTAGCTGAGAGTGGCAGAGCTGGGCCTTCTTGCAGCCACAGCTCCAGAGCGTGGCAGATATTCAGAGCAAAATCTAATAGATAAAAGTCACAGGAGGTTTTTTTTTCTCCCCTTTGACATAAGCTAGCTGATGAGAAGTGTCATTTGAGAGAGAAAAAAGTTGCTATATTTGATTTGTCATTATTTCCCCATTGTCCTTTCCTGTCTGCGATTATGCAGTTCCCATTTTCTCATTCTTTCCTCTCACGGAATTCCATATTTTAGGTTGTGATGGATGCTCTTGCTTAAACGTTTTTGATATACGTTTTATCTGCAATTGCTTTATCAAGTCTGCATTGTGTAAACAAACATCAYTTGAGCCCATTTAAGAATAATTCTCTGTAACCTTTAATACTGCGTTTCCATCCATCCACGAGTCGCAAAGCGCTTGAGCACTGGAGAAGACCATTTCTGTTTTTGTATCTGGCTCTCCGCAAGCTGAAGAAACTGAGGTAGGGAAAGACGAAGTGACTCGTTGGATGCTCTTTTCTGGCACTTGTTACCAACCAATCTATGTCCTTTTCTTTGTGCTTTTCATCCCATTGCCTTTCAAACAGACGGTGCCCTCTTGGAAGGAACACTTCTGCTCCCGAAATGAAAAATAAGGACAGCAGGCTTTAAAAAGCTTCAGGGCAGTTCTTACTGTTCAAATGTGTCATTGATTTCAATAGTGCATTAGCAGGCTTGTTAAGCAGCATCTAGAGTGCTTAGCTTTATTTTATGGTGGCAAGTACCTGATTGTTCAAAATATTAGCATCTTATTGTAACAGCAAACTGGCTAGTGCCATAAACTGCCCAGCCCTGTGACTGCTGCGTGATTAGCGAGTGCCTGATAAAGCAGGGTCATTCACAATCAACTGGCGATGTAGGCGAAGGCAGGGCTGGGGCACCATGACAGACTGCCTTCCTGCTGCTCTCCTCATTAATTTGCCTTTATCTGCCTTGGTCTGTCTGTCTATCTGTCTGTCTCGTGCGTGAGCTCCTGCTGAATCTCTCACCCTGAGCACTGCTGCATTTCTGCCCACCTGTAGGTGAGACTCGGACATCACCTGTGCAAATAATCTGGGAGACAGCAAGAAAAATCCCACGGCCCAAGGGGTGGCCTGCTATGCTGGGAGACCTGGGTGAGCTCCCCTGGCCTGGGGGAGCTGGCCCCGTGTGCAGCGAGCTGGTGGTCCTGGTCTCAGGGTGGTCAATGGGGATGGAGTCAGTGCATCAGCCGGCCAGATGGACATCTCTTTATTAGGACGAGGTGAATCTATTTCTTGACTCCACTGGCTGTGCAGACTGATCTCCACTAACAAAAAAGGGGAGCACGATCCCTGGTTTCCAGGTTCCTGTTCAAATGCATGGCAAAATCTTATGGTGTGGAACAGCTTTAACAGCAAAGATTGAGAGAAATTCAGTCCAGAGCGCCTGTATCGCATGTCCCCCCACGTGTTGCCAGATAAACCCCTCGTGGAGCTGTGGATGAGAAAGCCACCGGGAACAGGCTGTACCCTGACTTAGGGGTTTTGGTCAGCCACGGATGGCCTGCAGCCCTGTACGTGAGCACCTGCAGGCATGGCCGGGGTGGGCTTCCCCTTCGGGCTGTGTTGGCGGAGAGYGTGCATCCTCAGGGAGCGGGCAGGAGAGCAAAGGCTGGGGAGATGGTGGAGGGGACTTTGGTTTTGTAACCCACCGTCTCAGCGCCAGCAGGGGTTTTGTGTCTGGGCAGAAATGGCTCTGTGGGGTTTCAGCAGGGGAAGTATTAGGATATGTGAGTCTTACAGTCTTCCAGGAGTAGCTGGCATGGAGCAGGGGGCTGGGGGCTTACAACAGCAGCTGCCTCCTACATCCGCTGGGGATTGARTGTTTAGGAGGTTCATCTCCTCGTTTTTTGCATCTGTGTGGGAAGCAAATTCCCACTGTTGAGGAATTAAATACTTTAAACCACTACAAAGCAAACGGGTCATATCCATGTCCTCCATGCTTTAGGTGGTGTGGGAAAACAAAGCAAGCTGAAAAAACCTGCTGTCAGAGTGCGGGGGCTGCCCTGCTGGATGTGATGCCGGCTGCAGGTTGGCCCAGCCTTCAGCTGTGTTAAKTAAGTACATATACATTAAACTTCTGTGTGAGAGCAAAGGGGAAGACGAGAGGGAATTATGTGGGCACACGGAATGAACAAAATGGTGCTGGTGCAGGCAGGACCTGCGTGAAGATCAAGAGGCCTGGAAAGCATTAGAAAATGGGAAGCTTCTGAAAGGAAAGCCACTGGGCTTCTGAAAAAAGGAATAACTTAAAGAATCAGAAAACTGTTTTTATTTTCAGCTGAATTAGAGTTAGGCACTTAAGTGCATTCACAAATGTGGACCTTAAGTTCTGTACCTTGGTTTCCCTCTCCATAAAATGTAAATAATAACACTTTCTTTACTCACAGGGTAGTGTGAAAACAAGCTCGTTCATATCTGGGAAACACTCATATGCTATATGGGAACTATAGCAAAGACTATGAATACACAGTTAAAGCTGTGGGCTTGCATTGCGGCACTTGGCATCTGCCCAGATACACTATGCATCATGCAGAAGGGCTAGCAGAGGAGGATACGAAAACGCAGGCCAAATTTAATAATGAGTTCTGAGAACAGGAACTTGTGCCTCCCCAAAATTAGAAGTGCAAAAGCCTTGAACTCACAGGAAACACTGAGAGAGGCATATGTATTCTTAAACAAACAGCAAAAGACAGTGAAGAGGTAGGACACGGTGGGGAAACACTCAAAGGTATAGTCCACRGAATTCAAGAACTCTGTATACCATTGAAAAATAAATCTATTTGGAGTAGAAATGATCATTGTGGATGACCAGGGAAATACAAAGAGCAATAAAGAGAGAAGAATATGAGACCTATAAATCAGCAGGGTCAGCACTGCAGGAATGGGTACAAGAGCTTATTGTGAAAGAAGAATGCAAAAAAAATGATCCAAAAAGCTGAGACAGGAAAAGAAGATRGGAAAAGATGTGAACACAATGAAAGTTTTTATAAATTTGGTATATAGGAAGCCAAAGGTTACTCGGGGAGACAGCCATCACCTTCCTGAGCAACGGGGAGGCTACCTTGACAAAAAGGGGGATATTGCCAGGAAAGTGAATTACTACTTGTACCTCAGTGTTCAGCAGGGGGAGGTGGAAAGTCTGTCACAGTTTCTATACATTTTCCAAGGACAGAAAATAAACAATCATTAACTGTAAAGGCTACCAGAGAATTAAGCAATTGAATAAACCCACCAAAATAAAGAACTATTAAAAAAGAGGGTTGTTTACTCCTCAGCTGTATTTTAAAAAATAGATGCCAAAGGAATGAAATCAGCAGGGAAACTTAAGCTGGCTATGGGAGAGGTATCTGGGAAATTAAGAATAGACATCATTGCATCCCAAACTTTTAAAGGAGAATAATGGGGGAAGAAGTGTCTAAGAGGTCCAGGGAGCACTCAAGACAGCTGGTTATCCTTACTAGAAAGACAGATACAACTGGAAACCATTTCTTTTATTTCATTAAATAAAAGAAGAAAAAGAGGGAGTTAAGAGGAATAAAAAATGAATTTTAGCACCCTCAGATTTCAAGAGTACAGGGATTCGATGCTCTATGAGGCATCACTGTGTAAGATGGGAGGTATGGGACTGAGCATCTAGATGCCGGGCTTGATTACAGAATCCAGGTGGTGATAAAAAAATATGTAGAGGTTGTTTAGGGTAGAGGTGGATAATGGAGTGAGACGCTTCTCTTAGCACTGTACAGCTGTCACTTGGAAGAAAGAGCACAAGAAAGCRAGGACATCAAAGAAAGAGGTATAACTGAGAGCAAAGAGGAAGAAGGCTTTTGGAAGCGGAGGATGTTTGCACTGGTATTTGGAATTTAACCTGAAAAAATGTGAAGCTGGGAAAAAGAAAGTCAAGGTAAAGGTGCCTTAAGGAGATAGCTGGGGCAAGTCAGCATAGGAAAAATATCTGAGGATGGCAGCCAAGTTTCTGTTTGTGTTCCTTTTTAAGGTTCAGGGAATGAAAGAAGTAGGTATGAACATTGCAACATCTAATTTTTACTGACTTTGATGGAGTTCATAACCTTAACATGTGCATTTACAGTGCATAAGGAGACATAGCTACCGAGCAATGGGACCCACAGCTTGTTTCACGCTAAGCGGGCAAGCAACCTACAAGCAGTGCTGCAGATACCTAGTGACATAAGGTGGCTCAGTGCCTGTTTCCGCAGGGTGTTTGCTGCCATGGAACCGGAGCCCGGTGGGAGCTGGGTCGCAGGCATTCCTTTCGGCTGACTTCTCGCAACCTCCCGTTCTGACGGTAATTACAGCATGCGGCTGGGATGTGGGGAAATCGAGTTCAAAGCTCGCTCTCCCTTCCTGAAGGTGTTTCAGCCTGTAGCTCTCCTGTGTAACGCCTTCTTGGATTAGGCTTCTCGAATTCCTCCTGAGGAAAGCTATTCTAATTTGTATGTATTGTAATTAATCCACAGAGAGAACAAGAGCTGAGGGAGCCGATGGCCCAGCGAGACTGGTCTGTGTGGCCCAGGTGCCCCTCTGTTCTGATTTCAGCATGACATGAAAAGTGGGATAGAGTCAACGTGTGACGTTGAAGTTTTAGGTTCCRGCATTCATCTGCAGAAGGAGGGAGGCTGAAGGGAGGTAAGTAAGGGAAAATGGGCAACCTTAACTATATGTAGACCTCTAGCATAATTTTTGAAAGGAAGAATATTCAGATACATGGAGGTAAAGAGAAATTGGAAGAAAATGCTACATTTGAGCTTACTGCAGTAGATTATGCCAGATCGACTGATATCTTTCCTTGATTAAATTGAATTATGTCCTATATAAAGGACTCCTGCTTAGAAAATGTAGATGATTGGTGAAGCTGGAGGACCTGAGGGTTAAAAGGGGAACTGTGAGACAGAAAAAGATTTGGCTAATGGGGAAATGACAACGGGTAAGTTTGAGAAGGGAGGTAAATGCAGGGCAGTTAACAGAGGAGTTTCTCAAGAATCATCTTCAGGACTCCATGATCTTGGTACCAAAAGGAGGTAATGACAACATTTTCTGCAGCTGATGCCCYGGGGCCCTGTGCCGATCACTGAATGCTTTGGTGTCTATGGAGGCAGGTTGGTGATCCCCGTTAGGCACTGGTTAGATGCTTACAGCAAGCTGCTGTGAATAGCTTGCTTTCCCCTGGAAGAAGTTCTTCCCTCAATGAATGAATTTTACTGTATCAGCATCCCTAGTATTTCAAATTGGTATTGTTAGGCTGTTACTGTAAATGACTTGTAGACCAAGGTGCAAGGGAAACCATGAGATGCCAGCTGCATCCTCATGCATGTTTTCTTGAATCTAGCCCAAAAAGACATGTCAAAATCTTTATTAACTCCCAACTGTGACAAGGCCAATAGGGGATCCTAACTTCTAATCTAACTGCTGCTAGCATTTACCTATCTTCAAAGCAATTATTTTTGCATTTTTGTGTGTAGACAGGGAGAAATGAAGGGATGCTAGAGCTGCATTGTTATGGCTGCAAAGCCTCCTTAAGCATTAAACTCTTCCGTGCAGTCTAGACATTTACAGTCAAGACCTTATACTTCCATTAGCAGATGTGGACGTCTCTTCTAGGAGACCTTTACCCTTAGGGAACTCAGGCAGTAACATGTCACGTGTAAACACAAGGCCTGTCCTACACATAAATATTACACAAACCTTRTTCTGAAATAGGGTTCAGTCTTGATGGACTTACATGGACAAAAAGAGCCTGCCTTCCTCAGTACTGAGGCAAATTTTTGTCTCTGAGGGGCTGGGATTTGCTAATATAGTCATGCATCCTCAACTTATTGATCAAAATGCATTACAAAACACCACTCTATACCATCTTCCTTCTCCCCCCCCCCCTTTTTTTCCTCCTCTCATTAATTTCAATCATGTAATAAGGAAAACCCAGTTATGTTAATTGGTATGACTCCCCCTCAAGGGCATTGCGAAGCACGAAATAATTCCTTTCATTACTGACAATGCAGGGACATGAGTTTTCCCTTGAGGATCTGTCTCATCTGGTGATTTGGTGACCATACAGAGCGGCGATAGGATTAGGGACATATTGTTTTAAAATTAGTAGTTTGTTGGGGGGGAGGGCAGGAAGGGCTGGAAGGTGGCATGGAAAGAGGAAGCTTAAAATTCCAGAGATTATGTTTGACTTCGAGGCTCTCGGAGGCTGATGCATCTAACTGGTATTTATCAGGCAAACCCAGCCTGCTGAGACATCGTCAGCCCTGGCTCCTATTKTGTTTTTAAAAGGCAGCTGAGCTGCTGTTTGAAACATGCCATGGACCAGCAGAAAACTAAATGGATGTAAAGCTGGTCAGATTCGTTTCTCCTTTTTTATTTTTGGGAGTCAGAATTTCGTTTCCCTAAAATGCAGTAAGTGTTCAGACACGAGCTCCCAGGCTGTCCCGAGCTCAGTTCGGTAACAGAGCCGCTGCCACTGGCTTGCTGAGGTTTGTCCTCTGCTCTAACAGGTAGCCCGTAGCCTGCCAAGCAAACACCGCAGTCCTAGTGCACAAACGTAGGTGATTGTAGCTGGGGAGGGAGGAAAAACCAATGCTTTTTTTTTCCTTCTCTTTTGCTGAGCTAGCAAAAAAGCATCTATTGTTCCTGTTGCTGCATTTGCAACATTTTCATTAGCAAAGGGGTTTTTTTGGAAACCAGGCTGCCTTTGTGTGGAGGAAGTGAACCTCCTGATGACTATGTAATTTCCCTTGTTTCCAAACAGCTTCTTGTCTGAGCATACAACCTCCACTCGTCTCGCTTAACATCTGGCTATAAAAGAGCAGGGAAGTTCTGCCAGATGTTCCTCTGCTCTTTTCCTTGCTGTTCTCAGACGATGTTATCAAATCCTTACTGCAGCTTTAATTTTGCTGGATTAACATGCATACTTTTGGGTATTGTTCCTTCTGTGCCCTGGATAGATTTACTGGTTTGACGACATCCTTCCTTACCACTGAAGAATAGGTCCAAGCCAGCAGTGACCCTTGTTGCATGGGTGTGTTCATTAGCTAAGTGCAAAATACCAAACAGCATCAGACACGTAGCTTGTTCCATCTCTTGAGCAGCCTCTGTGCTGAGGATTACTCATGAAAAATAATCAGTAAAATGCGTTGCAGATGAAGGCTATGACACTGACAAGAGAGATAACCTTGCCATTAAAGGTCCCGTAATGCAAGCACATCTCCCTCACAGAAATGGAAACGAGGATTACATGTCTTTTAACTGAATCGATAGAGATCAATGCAAAGACAATAACTCAAGAAATGKATGCATTAACCAGAGAGTAAGAACCAATATACTCCCAAGTTGAACCATGGCTCTGGAATTAGATGCACTGAGGGAATACAGACCATGTTACTAAAAGCGATTGAAATCATAAGCAAAAAAATGAAACATAAAAATAATTACAGGTTTTCATTTTAATCATGTTGTATGGTAGGAACTGGGATTTGCAGGGGGAGGCACAGGAATGAATTAGCTTTATGATCAGGAGTGAAGGACCTATTTGCTCCTCGGGGTTATGTACAAGTCAGCCATCTGTAACAGAGGATGTGACTAACTAACTTGGCAGAAAAGGAGCAACATCAGCCGGGGACCGTGTAGTCACCTTCTCCAGGCTACCCTGTGTTGAGGAGAGAGCGAGCTTTCCTGTTGCATCTGAGTAAAGACTGGGAATATGTATTTCATACTTCTACCCACATGTTTTCAGAAAGAGAAAAAAAAAGAAAGAAAGAAACCCAACCCACAACGGTCYTAGGTTTGACAAGCATTTTGGAAAGGTTTGTGCAGTTGGAGGAATAACATCACACCAAGCTAATACGCACATGAGAGAGCCAAAATCCCCACTGGAGGAACTGTGGGGGAAAAAAAAAGGGTGGGGGAAAAACACAGTAAATGTGGCATCTGACAAGTGCAGCTGCTGACACTGTAGGTATCCTGTGCACAACAGAACTGCTGAAAATAGGGTTTGATAGGACTCTACCCCAAGATTTGGAGAGAGTCGCTGACTGTAGGCAGCTCCCACAGTAATCTCTGGGAGATGTAACTGCTTAGCACTGCTGGAAAAAACCCAGCAGGCTATAGACGTGTGTCTAAATATACTGATTGCATTATCTTTTCTGGGTCTTGCCTTTGTCAAAGAATAGACTGAAATCCAAAGTTACCGGGAGCGTGTGTTTGCATTCCTCAGCCCTGCTATCACACCCACCGTTGCTCTTTCAATTTCAACGCCTTGCTCATTGCATTGCACTTTCCCATTGTTCTTGGAAAGCTGATGGTGAAGAAGCCAGCATTGCCACCCTCCTGCCCTGCCTGCCGCCGGAGCAGCCGAGAGCAGGAGGGCTGTTTCTCGGACCTGTCTGACCAGGGGCCGTGAGGCGCAGCAGGCTGGGAGCAGGGTGTTGTGGAAAGGAGGATCCCAGGCATTTACTTGACTCTGGAGCTGGCTTCTGCTGAGACTGAAAGCAAAGGCTGCGGAGCGCAGTTGACCTGCTGGTCTTCTAGCGGTGACTGCTGTTTCTCGGGGACTGACAGGGATCCCAGCTAGGCCCTGGTACGGATAATCCCTAAGGCAATACAGCTACTTAAAAGGATGGTTTCCAGCGTACAGTCTTAGCAGCCCACTGTTGGGGATACCTGCGAGCTTACGTTTGATCATTGGGAGATCCCACAAGAAAACAGAAGAGGTAAAAGCCAAAAAATAGAAATCAGTTTCTGGAGATGCAACTACACCTTTGAAGTACTCGCTCTACTGCCACAGGGCAAGTAGGAAAATCTTAGTAAGAGACACTTGAACCTTTTAAGCATCATCTCTTGGCAATAATGACCCCTCATGCATATTTATGTACAGCACTTAGCTTTATAATGGCCACTTGAAAGACATTTAATTCTTTTTTGCCTAGGAATGAAGCTATGTGGAGTGTGACAAAAATGTTCCAAGGTCCAAATATTAAAATACAGAAATGGTCCTGGTATTTCCCGCATGTCAGCCAAAACTACCTCCTGGGAGTATACGGTTTAAGAATTTATGTWCTTCTTGATTAAACGAATATGTGTTTGCAAGCATATATACATACCCATAAGAGTTAGTAAAATCAGGTAGTTGCTACARGGCTTCAGTCAGGCTTTCCTGGAAGAATTTCAGACAGGTCCTATGGCTTGGTTTGGTTTGTAAAACCTTTTTGTTGCACAGAACTTAATGTTATTCATTATGTACTGAAAGCAAAATCATGTGACTACCATTTCCTAAGTAACATAATTATCTTATTGATTCTTATGGGGCAAAACACTACTTTTATTGTTAATTAATACTGCCAAATCTGGTTATGCAATTCTGGGTATAGGAAGTCCAGTTTAATGTGTGTTTAGGAGGAAAAAGTCTAAAAATAAATGCCTTAAATAACTTTTTTTTCCTTTCAGAATGCGAGTATAGCTATTCCTTTGTGTGATCCCTGTTCTTAACTACTACAGGAAATACAACCTAGTATCACTTTTCATCAGGGAGAAAGAAATATAGATAATGAAATACAAAAATGCCCTGTGAAAAACATATTTAAAAAAGCTTTAAGTAGCTGAACAGAAATGCACAAAGCAAAGATACACAACCCTGCTGTTTTGGAACCAAAGTAATTTTATGGAAAATGAAAAGAATACTTGCAATAATTTCAAGGGCTTACACTTTCAATCTTATTTTAAGTGGAAATGTATCAGGAAATTCTTACGCAGAGGGCACATAAATAGTATCTTGTCTGTCCCACGGAAAAGACAGTATGAAAGATTCATTAGACACTAGGACATATAACAACTTCTTGACTCTTTCAGTTCTTAGCTGGTGCTCTAATGAAATTCAAGCCTGCTACATCTGCCATACTACACTGTTAATTAGTTTTCTATTTATTTAGCAGATCTAGAAGTGGAAAGCAATCTATTGCCAGTGAATTGTTTGACTTCTATGCTAAGTAGGCTGCATTCCAATCCTCTGATGTTGAAACTAGCATGAATCCAACTTTCATCTCATTGCCATGTCAAATTAGCACCCAGCAGATTCTAGATACAAAGACTTTTTTTTTTCCCCTTTGGTTTGTAAAAGACCAACAGTTCTTGGAAGTCAAGAAACAGAAGCTAGGCAATTTTTCTGCAATATCTCTTCCCCCCGCCCTTACTTGCTACAATGGATTAAATATAGGAGGTATAGAGGCTGTGGTTTGTTTATATTGAAGGAGGAACATGATTTTAAGCAGACCATGTTCATTATGTAAAAAAAAAAAAAAAAAATTGATGTGTATTCTGCAAGAGTTTGAATAAAATACTACCCAGCCTAAGAAAAACCCAGAATGCCTTGGCAAAGTTGTGAGATGACTTTTGCACATGCTTTGCCATTTTCTATTTCTGGCTGTATTCTGCAATATATTGCAGCATCTAAACATGACATTCTGTATGTGACTTACTCCTATCTTGCAGTGTCAACAGAGACACTGGATTGCGAAAGTATAAAACAGAGCCAGATGAAATTAGAAAAGAAATTGGCTAGAAACAAAGCCATTAATCCTAACATACTGCACTGCAGGAGCTACAGTGTGTTAGAGGGGCTGTGAGAATACAAACCTACACCCAGGCTTTGGAGTTTGCCTTGAACTTTGGGCTTTTTCTAAAATCTAGATACAAACTTTGAAGAACGTGGTTTTCAGATCAGGCTTGTCCTAAACAAGCCGCTATTATACCACGAGTAAGCAAAATGCTGTACTGAACTTCAGCAAAGCAATGACAAAACTGAACTCCTACAGCATTATTATTATTTGCAGAGCATCCTTGATAAAATTCTTATCATAGGCAAGGCATTGGTTTTGAGTAATTTATGATGTAAGTCAGAGAAATACAATATACAGCACAGGACAGCAACATACAAAAGCTGGGTCCAAGAGCACACTGGTGGTAGTGTTCACAAAAGAATAGCTCCTTTCAAGAGAGAGGAAATAAATCTCTTTTACTAGACCGACTGATATTTTTGGAAAAATGTTTTTGGATTTCAGGTCTGAAAGAGAAATAGTGAACTTTGGTTTAAGGACTGGTTGAAAACCAGTCTATGTGAGTTTAACTTTTGTGTTAATTGATTAGATGGCTTGAGATTCATAAAAGAAAAGCTTTTTAAAAATAAAGATGTGATACTTGGAAAGAAAGTTCAAAGCCAGGACTGGACTCAGACAACAAGGGTAGAAAGGAGAAGAGATCTGAAGGAGGCAAGGTGTGAGAGAAAGTGGACTAGGAAGGGAAAATGTGCCGAGTTTTGAACTGAAGGAACTTGATCTCAACGCAGTATAGAAAATCCAGGAAGAGTCAAGACAAGTCAACCCAGCTGCTTTTCTGATTTAAATTCCTTGCTGTCTGTCGTTGCTGTTTGGGTTTGTGGGAGGTTTTTTTTTCTTTTTTTCAGTGATAGATATTTTCTTGACTTTGTTATTATTTCTTTAGCATGTTCCCCTCTTCCACCTTTAGGAAGAGCAACATAAAAACCTGGTAATTCTGAGTCTGGGGAAAAAAAGTAGCGCAGCATGGTGATATGTTTAACAGAGTCAGCAGTGACATGAATTCCCTAGTGTTCCCTGGAAGCCTCCATTCGTACAGCTCAGTGTTTCATCATGGTAGAAAAAAGGAAACAAACCAAATGAGTCAGAGTAATTTTCCTAAAATTTTTTTTAAGTTGTTTTCCTGGGTTCCTGGCATATTCAGTAGGACTGAACAGTGCTACTTAACAAAGCACGTCATTAAGTAAATGTTGCAATTGTAATGGTTGGGTTTGAATTTTTGATAGTCAGGAATGGGAAAGAGTATAAAATAGGATTTATTCATCTTTTCCAGTGTTCGTAGAGCTGAATGGACTGAAACAAACAGCTGAGGTTGGAGGCAGAAATCTGAAGGTTAGAGTTCTGATAATGAAGCTCTGCAATGTATAAGCACGTCTTCTGATGATTAGGAATAAATCCGTGAGTTTCAGGAGCCTTAAATATACCTGGTCTGCAGTTTTTCCAAATGGATAGATTATCTGCATACACCTATGAAACAGTTGCCAGAAAGACTTCTGCTTATTATGAACTGTTCATAATCTTCCTGTAAGTTGCTGGAGCTGAATCTCAGCCACAGCTCCCCTTGTTTCTGCCCAGCTACGAAAATTTGGCTTTATCATGTCTGTCCCTGAGCACTCGGGGTGCACGGTACAGTACATCCTCTCTCACTGATTGCTTCTGCCCCGGGTCAGAGCGGGCAGGGAGCTCATCCTGCAAACAAAGCTGCTGTGGTGCTCTTCTTTTTGAGCAAGTTGCGCGCTTATGCCTTGTTTTGTGCAGTAGCATAAAAAAGGGAGTTTGTTTAAACTCCCATATGCAACCAACAGATGCTTGTGACCATGGATGTTGCATAATCAATGAATGATAACTTATAAAATCTTTAAACCTGCAGAAAGAATTCAGAATTTCAGCAAATTCCTGTCTTGTCTGGCTGCTCATTTCAATTGGCTATAGAAAAAAAGCCAGTTGTGCATAAACTCCATCTGTTCTTACAGAGTAATATGTATGTGATTGGGAGGAATATTTAAAGGGATATTTGAGCAGTGCTATTGGAAAAACAGAGAAACTGAATATGGGATTAGGATTCCATTTGATGCACAGAGGAGGCTGCAATAATCAGCAATTCAACTTTTTGCAAGAATATTGGCAGAAAACATTGATCCTTTAAGTGTAATGTATGCCATGAAAGAAATTTTGTAAGCTATTTAAATTATGCCTCCATTTTACAATGCTATATTATCTGATTATACAAACTACACCTCTAATTCTTGCCTAGGCAGATGTTGCACTGAAACGCTCCTCTCGGTATTCAGTAGAGTAAGATACAGGCTTTACTGAATACTGGAATGAAAGGCAGAGAGTTAAGGTGCCATTTCATAACGTGACTGACATAACTCAGATTAATTGTTCTTCTCGTCTGTGATACATAGACACAGTACTTCTGTAACAAGATTTAGTTGAGAAACACCCAAAGTACGAGCAAAGACAGTGAATTGTAATTTTAATTGTAGGAAAGATAAAGGGTTTGTGGAAGAATAACATGAGGCGTACGTCTCTCCCCATTTGTACTCCTGACTTCCCCATTACTTAAGCCCTCTTTAGTAGAGGTAGCTGGAATAAGATGGGAACTCAAATTCTCAGTGTGCTAGGACACAGCAGCCAGCAGGCTGTATTATCACAACAGGCAGTAACAGCCACCCCAGAAACCTCTACATTTCTTTGGGTCTGATGCAATTTTACAGAACTGCAGAACAACTCTGGTGAAATCATGTTTGTGCCAGGAGATCCGAATGGATCGGAGGAACAGCAAAGAGAAGACGGGGGAGGAGAGGAAGCACTGAGCTCTACTTTCCACAAAATAAGGCCTCTGGAAATATGATGGTGCCAAAATCTCTGCATTTGTTGTTATGTGCTTAAAAGGTCCTTTATAGTTCAGGCAAGATCCTTGCCCTGACAGGCTTATACGCTAATTGAAACCTTTGTGTGTCCACACAACACAGCAAAACGGAGAGCTGTAGTGACAGTGGAAATACGATGACATTGGTTGGGTCAAAATATACATTTCAGGAGTATCAGCCATGAGAAAAGGGTGGCTATTACTGCGGGACAAGGGGACATCTGGCATAGGGAAGCTGGCCGGAGCAGCACAGCTCAGGGACAGTGGCACCACGGGAGAAGCCTGGATAATTAGGCAGGAAAGAAATTATGCAGGAAGCTTGGAAAGTCAGGAGTTGTGAGATAGATGAAAAGAGACGTAGCAGAACAACAAACTGAGTAGATTTGATTGTTTGAATTMCGTGTTTGAAGTTGGAGCAGCAGGTGAAAGGAATAAGGAAGATGTAGCCATCTGAGAGGCTTTATAGGGATCATCTGGAGCCCAGAGACAGAAGGAAGGTGAGAAGTTGAACTGTGAAGTAGTAGTAAAATAAAGTAAAGGAAAGCTAAGGATGAAGTATATTTGTTCTGGAGGTAAGTGTGGCAGTGGAAGATTAGGGTAAGGGGAAAAAGGGAACTTGAAGATGTGAGATGTGTATTATGGGGACAGAAGAAGGAACAGAAGTGTTAGAAAAGGGAGGAAAAATGTCCCTTGTAGGTGGGAGAGCAGGGAACGCTAGATCTAGTAGATCATCTATGCAATACAATAAGCAAAATGGTAGCAGAGGATAGAGGGCTACCATTGCTTTTAATGGTATATCCTAATCTATAGGCAGTATGCAATCTCATAGAGTTTATTTACGGACTTGCTCGTAATGGAAGCACAGGTAAAAACATTCACCTGGMAAATTATAGGCCCTTTATACTCGGCACAACAGAGGCAAAACAGGGAGAAAGTTTCAGTGATGYGTACCAGCGTATGGTCCAACACCAAAAAAAGTAACTTTTAAAGAAAAAGTGGGTTAACTTTTCAGGGAGGAACGGTTCCCTGGCCCTCCGGACATCGTGAGCTTTGTGCTGTTTTCAATGAATGAATGCATTCTTAAAGTGTCTGCAGTTACAAACTTTCTTTTCCGCAGCACATGCCGTCATGCCTCTGGCACTCTCTTTATGGCGTGCTTACTGTGGCCGCTCTCCCATTTACGAATGAGTGTCCTTCGCCACCACCCTCTGAATTCCTCTTGGGTTCATTCTGTTATTTGCTCCAGTTCTTTATATTTCTCTGCTTCCGTGCTACGTTTCTGCTGCTGTCAAGGCTGGAACACATTTAAAGCTGTATGCTATATCTTTTGCTTCTGTCTGTAGCTCCTGACCCCTATACGCACTGATGAATGTTTGCCTCCTTGTTTCAGGTGATCTGGCACCCACGGCATTAGTTTGCTGCTTGCTTTCTGTCTGCTGTTTGCAATTCACTCTCCTTTTCCTTAGATGCGCCACGGCTTCTGATGAATAGTTGTGTTTTTCTGGCAGCAAGAAAAAAAGGCCTACTTCCCATCTGCCGAGACTGAGGCTTTCTCTGAGAAGTGGTAAAAGTCAACTCAGTGGTTTTTAAATTTTGGAAGACCTGACCAGGTTGGGGGTGGTGGTGAGGGGGGAACGAGAAGAAACCTCTGTATGTTCTGATTCTGGGGAATGTCCTCTCTTGATGTTATTTTTTCGTTTACCTTTGAGAAATCAAACTGCCAAGCAACGGTGCCTTTTTTCCCCCAGTATTTTTGAAGGACAGAGACCAGGAGTGAGAAGCCCCTAAGTTACAGCCCTTTTCTTCCCCTACCCCCCTTCATCAAAGGCCTTATTTTAACCATTGGCCTCTTCTGTGTTCTAATGGATTGAAGGGAAATACGCGCATAGCGCAGCACCACATCCAAATTATTTAAAAGAGGTTATCTAGTAGGACATTGTGCAGTATCCATCCTCTTCCACTGAGTCTACATTGACAGCCTGGGCAGTTCCATTGATTTTAATGTAGCAAAACCATTGCTAAAATGCAGGTTTTTCCTCAATGTGGTATAGCCAGTAATATAGTGACACACACAAATTTCAATTCACTTCTTTCACAATAAGTTTAAGTGTCCCAGCTCCTATCTGCATGTATGTACACTTTCAAGGAAGTGTTTTGTGCCTTTGATTTTATGTCTCTTTAAAAAGCTAGTCATGTCATGAAGAAATACAAAATGCTGAGTTTGAGACTCAGTTTGTTTGCAGTTAATGATACTGTGAAGTTTTCTGGTGTTTTAAGTTCTATGTTTTCTATTGCTGTTTATTCTGGAGTCTTTAATTTCAGCATGTTTAAATATCTTATTGTAACAGAAACAGTAATACAGATGAAATGTCTGTCATTTTTATTGTACAGGTCAGCCACCATTTATATGAAACACCATTTTAAAACCTTTCAAATACTGTCTTTGGAATTAAAAAGATTTTTTTTTTAAGAAAAGCCCCTTTCAAAGGGATATTGTAATTTTAATCATTGTTCTGGAAAATTAGGGATGAAATCCTAGCATCAGTGAATCAAAATATCCATTGATGTCAGGTGGGCTTGAATCTTCCCTCTAGTTTAAAAAACAGTGTTATCTGGTTTTATGAACTGACTGCAGTGTAAATCCACTATTGACTTTATGCTCAAATATTCTTACTTCTGAATTATAAGAACCTGAACAAAGGTAATTGTTTGCGTCACATCCCATGACAGCAGGATAATTGAGGCCGTTCACTTTCATGGAGGAAAAAGCAGAGCCCACCAATACTCAGGAAACCATTTTGAGAAAATCAAACAATATCGGTACGGATCCAAGTAAGCGTTTTCACAGGTTGCATTCAGTAGGACTGCTCGTTCTACTCTTCCTTGCTGGCAAGAACATCATCTCAGAGCAAAGAGATCTCCTTGTTCTGCAGCCCTGGGCTTGCTCACAGAACAGTTATGGCATGATATGAGGTTTAAGGATCAGAGCAGTATTTCACACCCATTAGTGGCTCCAGACACAAAACCTCCCCTCTCCTGTGCTTGGAGACACATTGGGTCCTCATTTCTTCTAGCAGGTCTTTGTTTGTGACAGTTTTTCCTTCTGTCACCACCTCTGAAATCCAACCAGCAGCCCACTGCTCAACACAAATCAAACGCTCCGTGTCTGAATTGGAACAGTAACCTTTATGAGAAGGGCTATTGGAGCTTCGTTCATGGCAGTTTTAAGCAAACTGCAAAAGCTTTTCTGTGGTGTAAATGGCCAAAAAGGGAGCGCAAGTTCTTCTGTGAATGAAGACAGAAGGCCTTGCCTGAAATTGCTAAAAGTGCATGCCATATATTGCTTGCTTCAAGCGTTTGTAAGGTGCTAGCCCAGCTGAGAACTCGCATGGTTAAGCTGACCGCCGTGCTGTTACCAGGTAGCTGCGCAACACAAGAGATCCCATTTCTGACCTCTCAATCTCTGCTTCATGCAAAGGTAGAACAGACAAAAAACCCTTCAGATGGGGAGGTCTGTCTTCAAATTTATTTTCTAATTTGCTGCTAAGACCTAAAGCATCCAACACGTTTTTCTGCTTATGTAGCCTTCTGTGAACGAAGATACCAACGCCCAGAAGCTGTTTCTCAAGTTTCAAAATGAATTATTCTAAAAACAAAGCCTTTATTGTGTTTGGCTGAATCTAAATAAACTTGAAATTCAGGTATTTTTTTGAAAAGAATGGTCTGATGACTGGTGTTGAGGATTAAATATTTGAGCTTGTTTATTTCTCCCACTTCCTTAAATGATGTTTCGGAAACATTCCCCTGTTATTACAGTCTATTAAATCAGACTTATCAAAAAGGAAACATTTATTGCTATCTTGAGAGATCTGTGTGTCTGATTAGGGTTGTGTTGCTGTGCATATTTTATATTAAAGTAAATGTTTCCTGCAAATTGACTTTAATCAGGTCTGAAGGGCCTTAATAAGTGCTTGGGTCCATTACTTACTTCTTTTTTCCTTTCCCTGGACTACAGGAGGATGTACTGTATCAGTTTGCAAAGTCACATCTTTTACCATGGCTTGAGGAAGTTCTGCCACACGCTGTAGAATTTATTCAATACATTTGTCCCTGGAAATGTTGGCAGCTGGTACTAAATGCACATTCTTGATGGAGCTTCCAAGTGCTGATAAACCCAGAGCAAGTCCGGAGTATTTGTAGATTGCTGTTTTGAAGTGTGATTAGACAGCTACTTTGCTTATTTCTTGGCTATTTCACCTAATTTTACTTGGAACTATAATTACTAGAAGAAAAGAAAAAAGATTTCTAGGTTTCTGAATTCCTGGTTTAAAGTTTCCAATTTACAAGCTTGCTTTTTTTGTTTTTATTGTTGTGCAAGGTCCCTCTTTGTGCAGTTACTGTTGTCCTTTGCTGTTTTCTTTACTACCTTTCTTATTTCATGTACAGCTACCACTGTTAGAAAGAAATTCAGTCTCAGGTATGTAGCCATTAAAACACCTGTCCTATGCTTGGGTTCTACTTTTCTTGTGCCGACCCTCATCTCTGTGGTTAACTTATTCTTCATAAATAGTTTTTTCCATGCTATAATTTAAACGATATGGTATGTAACCTGATCTTAAAAGATCATTTAAAAGATTAACAGAAAGAGACTAGCTACTACTATTTCCTCTGKGAAACACTGTCAGTTTTGAGTGAAATGTCATATATGCCTATGTGGAAATGTGTCTAGGTTTTTAGAAGAGTCATTCATGATGCAAGAATAAGTTTATCTAACTAACTATAACATTTCTGTCAAATAGCTGTGTAATAGATTGTTACCTTAATTCTGCTGGCAGAGGGATACAGTAATGCAGAACTCTTTTGCACGGTGTATTTAAGTGTGTGTATATATATACACACACACACTAGTGTGTGTGTATATACACACACTACTATATATTAATATATTTACACATTCACACTTATAGAAATACGTATATATTTGTGTGGGGAGCCGAAGATTTCATTTTCTTTTATCAGGCTTTTCTAAATTTTGGCAATCTTTTTGTTGCTACTCTAATTAGTATACTGTGTAATAACTTTAATTTAAAGCTATGACCTTACCGTAATAGATGGTTTACACATTACAGAAAGAGAGGATTTTTACCAGTGATACCATAATCCAAATAGACATAGCAGATAAGAAGAGGAAAAATAGTTATTCCCCACTAATGGGGGCACTTAACAGTAGAACAATCCCATGCTCTGCTCAAACTCACACGGGGATTACGGCTGCACTGAGAAATTAAGCAGTGCCAGGGAGCGCATCCAGGTGTCGGTGCTGTTCAAGAGTCAGAACATCCCCGGGGAGAGTTTTCCCCAAGGCCGACTAGCACTTTCCCAAAGACTTCCTGGGCACAGTTCGATAGGTGACCGCGCTGTGTTGGATGAAATCTTAACAGTGTGAACATGGCCAGCCCTGGGTGCCTGGCCTTACAGGCACAGTTGGGTCCTGGCCCTGTTTGTTTAACTTTTTAGAAGAGATGCAGCCAGAAAATCTGTATCAAAAGCTGACATTAGATCCAGCTTCCTTTTGTCTCATTCCAGTGCCTTTCTAGATCATTACCCTCATTTATATGACATTATTCTTAAAAGTCACCCCGGTAAAATGACTAAGGCAGTGTTTAAAGAACAAAACAAACCCTTTTATTTTCCTCAGACAAATATCACAAAATGTTAATCAATTTATTTCCAGCTTTGACGATTTTTTTTTTGTGAAAACCAAGATGACAAATTAAAGAAAGCAAAAGATAACTGATTCAGAAATAAACTTTTAGAACAGTCCAAAATTAGATCGTGTAATTAGTACTCAACTTATGAGCATTGACATTTGGTGGAATTACAGTTGTGTGAACAAATTCAGTTCACGCAGTTTAGGAACACTAAATGATTTTTAGGAAGGAACGATGCTTGAGGTTTCTGTAAGCTTCCTTCATTGATTTAATTTCTGATATTCAACAGTTCTTAAAACAAAAATTCTCACACTTTGAAGAAAATCCTGGACGAATTAGCAATGGTTATTGCTTAAAAAATGGCAGAAATGGAATGGTGCCAATTATTATGTTCTGATACAGGGAGTATGTATTCTTGAAATAACAGTACAGACTCTATATTAATTTATTCTGTATTCTTCTTCAAATAAGTCTGCAAGTTTTGCCTGTATCTTCTTTTGCCTTTCAAATAATCACTTTGTATTTATAAAGTGTGCAGATTCTGCTGGCAAAAGTAACAGGAAAGAAAACAGAAGTCTGTTCTTCTACCCTTCCCCCTTTACATGGAGAAATTCAAACAGGAGAAAGCAGGGTAAGAAAAATACTGTGCTTGGAGAGGAAAACTCTCCCAAATCCACTTTCCTTCCTAAGTGGGCACTGTTGATATTGGAAGCAGCTTGCCTGGGAGAACAACCGCTAACCTCTTGATGATTTGTGAAGAAATCTGGAATTGATTTGTGTAAGAGGGAGGAATGATGTTCTGTTTTGCTCCACCAGCATCTCGCAGCCTTGCTGTTACAACACTCAACCCTTACTACAGAGGAGTTCTGTACCTAAGGTAATACATCCTTGTGTCTAGAGGTGGGCTCAGGTTCCTTCATCAATTAATTCATGAAGGTTAGGTGTCTGAAGGATATTTCTGGAAACTAGATTTGCAGGGAGTCCTAATAGAACTATGCTCGTGAATCTGAACTATGAATCTGAACATTGCTTATGTATGAGAAGATAAGAAAAAAAGCATGCATCACCAATAATAACTTCAGAAAATTTGTAGACCTGCTATGTCAATATTCTCAGAGATGATGAACAAACTCACCCCCCGCCTTTTTTTTTTTTAATGTTAGGGGAGAATGTCTTTTGAGAAATTCATCTTAGGACATCTTATGCTAGACCTCTAAGCACTTTGGTAATTGTGGCACTTTGTAGGCTTTCTGTCTGCTAGGCAGACCTAGAGCTCCTATCGGCAGAAATTGAGGCATCTGTGAGTACAGGAGGAGACAGACAATTTTCGTGTTACGCCCCTAAATCAATTGTTTAGGCACCGAAGAGGAATACTGTAAGCATGTACATCAAACTTGCAAACAAAATGAATTGCCTTTCAGATTCCCTTTCAGTTCAGTGCCATCCATGGAGATACACCTGCCATCTGTGAGATGACTCTTGTTACACTAGTATGGAAACAGCTAGACTTCTCATAGCGTAGGCAATGGCAGATTCCCTTTAGAGTGCTGTGATTCAGCTGTAGGAAATTTCTTTTGGGAAGAAAAAAAAAAAAAAAAGGTAAATTTATGCAGGAATCTATTTGGAAAAATCCCAGCCTAAAGATTAAGCAGACTCAAGAAAGTACTTCCTTGAAAATACGTGGCTGCACCCCACTGCCTTCAGATAAAATGTGACAACACTTCAGAATCAGCCTTAGGAAAAAGGAAGATTGTTCATTTTTAGTGTTCACCACAAAAGATGAGTGTTGAGAGAACTTACCTGCAATTTCCAGTGGCGTGTGGGTTTTGTTCTTTTATTTTTTTTTTTTTTTAATCCTTACATATGTTGTGACTTCTGAATTTGAGCAAAACTCTTCAGACAATGGAAAACAGTAAAAAATGTGAAGCGAGTTCTTCACCTAGCAAACAACTGAAGGGGAGTTTCTACTGTTGTAAAGCTTAACCTGTTTGGTAATCCTGACAGCACTGTGATTTGGGATTTGGGTCCTTATAATCGGTTCCATGACCTATTTTTTCTTTTTTTCTCCAGGAATTAGGATTTTGCACTGGGACCTAAAGTCTGAATGCATTGTAGGACTCTCTGAGTCAGGAGAGTGAAGAATGTGCTCCTACCCTTGGTGATTTTTGAAGCAAAACTTCACAGGGTAGGTTTGTGGTCTTGCCTTTAAGAATCCACTGAAAGCATTACTGTTGTCTTTGTGCAATTGAATTTGTGCATTTTTATTTTCTGGAAGCAGAGTTTATTGTAATGGGTTAGACATCTGTGGATGCAAATGGATTTCAGAGGAAGAAAGTAAGTGCTCAGCTTAGGTAAAACTAGCTTATGTCCTATATTCTATTTAAAGAATGTGAGCTAGCTAATACACAGGCCAGAAGTCCCGTTGGTCTAGACAGGACTTTCTGGCTCCTCACGCGGGTCCCTAGTTTCTAGATAAATTTCTGAGACTGGAGAAGGCGGCTTGTCCTTAGTGTCAGTGTGCTGGACTGAGATGCAGCTGGTGGGCGCATGTGTGTATGATGTCTAGCTCAGGCTTGTTATCTTTGTAAATTCTTGTATTTTCCTGTGCCATTTTCTTTTGGGCAAAGTACAGATAATTGCTTTCCTCATCATTAATATGGCACTCCTGTGGGCTACAACCTCTTTGGCTTTTGGGATTTTGGGTGTTGTTTTTTTTTTTTTGGGTGGTGGTGGTGGTGGTGTACTTTTCCTGGTGTTATAAATGAAGGCCTTTTACAGGACCCTGACATACCCGCTCCCTGACTTAGGCCTATAGTTCATCCACCTTTCCTACCCCAAAAAACTACTTTCAGTGACCTTGGCTTGTGTGCCACTTCTTTCCTCCTCTCTTTGGGAGTGTTAATAGCTTAAAGGGCGCCAACCCCCGCCCCCTCAAGCCAAGGACTCTCTCAACTTTGGTTTTTCCTTACTGTTCTCCATATAAAAGCTTTCTGCTACGCCTGCCTCTATCACCACATCACTCTTCAGTGCTTTTCCCCAGCTTTTCTGTCTCTTGCTTCCAATTCTTCCTTCTTCAAAGCTTATTCAAGTATCTCATCTCCCTGCTGCTCTTTTCTTCCAACATTTACCAGCCTGATGCATCTTCCTCATTCACCTATTAATCCACTGTGTCCTGTACACGTATATATAGAAGGAGGTCCTTCTTCCCCTCCCTGCAAATCCACCCACAGGAAAAAAAGGCAAGTCATTATACAGATGTGCAAATACGTTTCACTAAGATCCCACATAAGTGCTTCAATTTGCCCAGGTTGGACCAGTCCAGGTAAGTTTGAAATCTCCCCAATTAGAGACAAAACTGAGATTTTTTTATCACTTTTAAGTTTAAGGGGTTTAAGTACTTCAACAATATCTAACTGGCAATGTAGATTTAGAGGAAAAAAAAAAAAAGGCAAGGGGGAGAAGATGCACGTTAAAGGATGAAAGACTAAACAAAAATGATGCAATTTCAGTTGTCAAATGCTGTTTTTTCTATTAGGCTGTATACAACATTAGCGTCTTGGGATCTGCTAAGCAAAATTTCACTTAACCCTTGGCTATCACAGGCAAAGAAACTGAAAATAGCAAAGTCAGTATTTGAAGATCATAAACAATAACTTTAGAATAAATGAAATGTAGATAGCTTTATTGAATTTAATTACATATGAAATTGAATACCTTGAAAACAAAGTACAATAAAAACATGAACATATTTATTAGGGCAATGTTTTATGAAATTCAGATAGGCATATTATAAATATGAAAAACAGATCCTAGACAGTGAAATACCATTGCACTTGAAGAGCTAAGAGTTAACATTCTGCAGTTGCTTCAGTAAGTTTTTAAATGATAGTACGAAAGCACATTTTAAGATCTCATGTTGTGGTTCATGAATGTGAAAGAATTTACTGTCCCACTTGTATGAGTTAGGGCCCTGTCTGCCACAGCTACGTGTGCATCAGAGAATAAGAAGGGGTAGAAGGAAGGTAGAGATGATTAAAGGTTGAAGACATGACTCTTCTTGACAACGTAGTATTAAAAAAATTAATATACCCATATTTCAGTTCTAGTATTTTAATGCAATATAGTCTTCCATCTATAAAAAGCATATTCCTTAAGTTAGTTTTGAACTGAAAATAAATTCATATTCTAGTATATCTAGCTATAATCTCAGTATATTCTATGTATTTAATTTAAAGAAATGTCAGTTTAGTTTCCAGAAAACCTGTCAGTCTCATAAAATCTAACACTCCTAATAAATGTACTGAAGTTAGCAAAATCATAGCAAAAACAGTTTCATTTAATTATTTGACTTGTAACTCAAATTAAATGATACTTAACTGCACCTTTGTATCACACAAAAAAAATACGTATCATGTTTATTACTACTGATGTTAAAGCAAACTTGTACAGGACTGAAGCTTTGCCTTTTCTTCATTACTGAAACACAAATCCAGTTAGACTTTTTAGACAAGCTTTCATTTTTCAATTAACATGTTTTATTTCAAATTTATTCAGAGCTGAAACAAGAGTTACATTTGCAGCTGAGGAAAGCAAAGATGAAACTTTGGTCTTTCTTTTGTGCTCAGCCATACAATTTATTTTTCTCCTGGCAACAGATTTTAAACCTCTTTGCCTTTTTTTTTTTTTTTTTTTTTATGGGAACTGTTTAGTAAGTGCCGACATTAGAGCTGACAACGCTTTGTGTGTTTTTTTTTCCTTTTGCCTGGTTTCTGTGTCTCTGTGTGCAGGCATGCATTCATTAACGTAATTCCTCAACATTCAACAAGAGTGCATCATAAACCAGAGGAAAAAAGCCTCATAAATATTTAGATCCTCCGTCTACCTTCCAAAACTAAAGTGAAAAAGAGTATTTAGTGAGGACTTGGTTTGAGTTAATCTGCATATGAACTGGAAGGGGGTACAAAAGGATGAAAAGGTGGTGGAAACGAGCATACAAACCCCGTAGTCTCCAGGGGGCCATTCATCTTGTTCTTGTCAATACAATCTCAGACTCACTGCTTGGCTGTTTTCTGCGCATGACCCAACAGACTAGCTTTGCAAAGACAATGTTGCAAGGGACGTGCGTGCTTTCTTCCTAGTTTTGCTCTATCGTGTAATTTTTCGAGAGGAGAAGCAAAATACATCATGTTTCGGAAGCTGGAGAAATTTCTCTAAATGCTTCTCTACTCGTTTGTGGTCCACACACTGACATACAAACTTAAAAAATTTACATAAAAGGACAAGTAGGATATATGAAAAGCAATTTTAGGTAATTTGACAATTAGTGAGAGGTAATGAGATCACAGTGTAGCTTAAAGCACATTATTATCTGCTGTACAGCTACAAAACTATACAATTTGGACCTAGGGCTGTATAGATTTATATATAAAACCTCCACTATTTCTAACAAACACCACTGTCAAAAATTCCAAAATTACAGATACCAAATTTTATTGGTGTTCTGTTTTTTTTGTATTTAATGTATTTTCATAATTGAACAGAGTCATGGAATCGTTTAGGTTGGAAGGGACCTCTTGAGATCATCTAGTCCAACCTCACACATGGAATTCTGCAATTTTTTTTTTGTATTTTTATTTTTAAAAATGAGGGAATGTTGCAATACATCCAATAATTATTTACTTTTTATTTCATGATCTGAGATCAAATTAATTTTGAAGGTTTACATCACACTACCTACATACAGTGACKTGTGATCTCTGACTGCTGTGCTTAGGTATCCTTCTCAGCCAAAAGGGCACAAAGGCCACTAAACAGTAAAGTCTGTAATTAGACACAAATAATGATTTCACACATAACAGAATTCTTGATCATAAGCAACCAAAAGACAGCAGTTTTTTGGTTGTTGTGAGGACAAAGTTAGAATGAAATAATGTAACTCACTCAATTCATCAAGCTCCACATCAATCATATGAAGATACAACAGGAGAATTACATCAATACTATATGCAAAATGGTCATTTTAGTCACATAATATATTTGTAACATTCACTTATCTTACTACATTGCTAATCTACTATTTTGTACTTGTGATAACAGAAAAGTCCAAGTATGTTTTTTTCAAATTAATCTCTATATTTCAGTCTCCTCCCTAAATGAACTCAGCTGGTTTTTTTTCATTTGGTTGGTTGGTTTTTGTCTTTTGTTACCAGACCTCCCTAAAGCCCTATTCCTGGAGCGAAAGAGTGAATGTATCAATGTAACATCAGGTACAAGCCTGAGCCTGAGCAAACTGTGCATACACTGCTATGACTCCCCCACTAATCACCTGTTGTCAATCTAACACAAAGGACTCCACCTACTCTGACAAACTTCTAATGAAGTACCAAGATATATCCGTAGCCAGAGGGATAATTGATTTCACTACTAACCTGTAAGACAGGTGCATACAAACTTCAAAATGGGACAAAAGATCAATGATGCCTCTAGTAATGAAAATCAGATGAATAGCTATAAATAGACTACCTGGAAGGAAAACTAAGGTAGGGATGTATACTTTAATTGACTTGCTAAGGGGAAGACCTTCTTCTGGCATGAAAATTGGCCATCTGATTGGCTATGTCATGACTTTTTTAAAAGCAAGTAGAAAAATTCTAGAGATGGGGAAATGCTTTAAGTCCAGCAGTGCCTCCTCTCCACCTCTAACAGAGAAGCGGTTTGCCAGCTTCCCAAATAACAGGGACTTTCCAGACCTTTCTAGGGTGGGAAGAAGGAAGGCTGCCTAATTTGGATTACTTAATACCTGTTTTCATGCTGACTGTCTTTAATCAAAACAGAATTACAAAAATTCAAGGTAACTTTTTTCCTGCCTTGCCTCAAGTAATGTTTTCTTTATAGTTCCTGCCACAACCTGTTGTTTTTTGAGCATATTGTCAGACCAGACTAAATATTCATGTTAATATGTAACAAAACAGTATTGTTATGCAAACTGGGTAGCAGAGTATACTCTGCATTTCTCTGCTCCTTAAGCTGATTTGGGGGTGTGTGTGTGCTAAAAACAGAGACATTTGTCACACCTGTTCTGTAAAAACAAAAACCTGTAATCAACTTAAGTGTAATAACCTTTCTTTCTTAGTTTGACAAGTTATGTAAGCACCTGAAAGGTGAAGAAAACTGCCCATGAAACTTTCAAATATATATTTTTTTAAACAAACACAATACCATAAGAGATGTTAACATTTCAGTGATCATCTTTATTTATGAATGATACAATAAATTCTATAATATAAAGCTGCCTATTTTAGAAGTTTTTAAGGCCACTTTAAGTTATAAGAAAAGTTGTAACATGTACATGGAAATTTCTCACGTTCTATGTGAACAGGAATATCTAGACTCGTGAACTGGATCTGTACAAAAGTAATTTGAATATACAGGAAATGTGTTGTGTTTCCCTTCCGTATATTTCAGTCACAATCGGAGACCAAACATGAAACATTTCAAACTAAGAAGAATAATAAAAAGTTAAGAGAATTTGAGAGATGGCCAGCAGGGTAAAGTGTATCATAGACACTTCAAATTTAGCTGCAGTGATTTTTTTTATCAGACCACTATATCTAGATCTGGGTGATTACTCCATTTTGCATACATTTTGCCTCTACGCCATAGTAAACTTTTCAGCCTACCCCCTTGCCCCTCTACTCTCCGGTCTATCCAACACAATGACTTTATAAATGTAAAATACTAACGTACTTCTGAAAGCCAAAGCTAGGGAATGACCGCATTACCTTCAACAGAGTAATTTAGTTGTCAAAATCCCGAACCCAAGCTGTTGTTCATACTATTCTGAGAGCAAACGTGGTTAAYAGAAAAATGTTTCTGCATGCTTACAGTGAGATTCAGCTGACCGTTCAACAGCTCGCAGTGGCAACTCCAGATGTCCAAAAGGTGTAAGACATCTGCACAGAGCTGGCAGATATGATACAGGAACTATGAGAGAAAAGTAACCTTCTGGAGATTCAAGTGGAATGCCATAAGGCAAGTGAATCCCACCCTTTATTGTGCTTATAAACTTTTAACAATGAATTCACTGTAAACAAGAAATAAACTAATTTTAAATAATCATCAGATATAGTATTAGCTAAGTAAGATCATATGATCTTGTATGAAGTGACTGTAGCTCAAAGTGAGTCAGATCTAGATCAGCTAACAACCCAGAAACGTTCACCTTTTGGCTTTGAGCCCAAGAGTCGTGTTTTACCGATTCTTACGACTTGTCCTTTGAGCTCCAGTGACAGTCAAATAGAGACTTACAATGCACCAGCCTACAAATACCAACAAAGATGGCACGAGACTCAGGACGCTTCCTGTTTCTATGAGGAAATCCTGAATCGATCCAAGTGCTTAAGCAATAATTCTCTGTACTTTTATAACAGCTTTCATCCAAGCAACTTGAAGTACTTCACTATGAAGTGTTTCATAGCTTCTGAAGAGTAGAAAACTGTGAAATGGGCTCTGGGGCGTATCATAACTACAACGTATGTGGCTACTGTATTCCAGGAAGGACCTCCCACACTCAACAGAGAGTGTGGGTAGGAGGAACAAATGGGAGACAGTAAGTCATCCACAAATAAAACAAGGTTTAGGCTTCCTAAAGTGAAAAAGGACCATAAAAATATTAAGAGATTGAACACTGCTGTTTCCTTTTAGAGAAAAGGCACAAATACCCATGAACAGATAAAGCAGAGAGCGAGTTTCTGAGCATACTACAGCATGGAAGCACAATGGTCTTTTGTGGGAAATCAACAGCCACTGTAGCACTGCTCTCTGTCCTTTGCTTTGGATGCTCAACACTGTGAGCAATTCTGTCTCATCTCCAGAAGCTTTTAAGATTCATATTGCTTGGTCCCTTTCTTTCCTCACAGCTTTGTAACTCCAGATACTTCTCTTCACCATTAAATACATTAAAAAGGATTTGTATTTAATAAAGACTTCAAATATATGAAGTATTTTGAGTGGGGAAAAAAAGATTTCTAGTCAAAAATAAGATTCTGGATTTTTCAGACTGATTTATTACATTTTATTAGAAGGTCCAGCCAATACAAAAGTTTCTTGCGCATTACCAGAAGGTTTTAAAAAATGCAAAGTTTTCTTATAATTTGTTTAGATGTTTTCTGCCCAGCTAAATATAAGCTCCTTGTGCAAGAACTGCTGCTCTTTGTGTACTGAACATTAAGAAGTATAAGCAACACACCACCAGCAATCCCCCAGTGTAAGTCAATATACATATACATTCATATTTCAGATATGTTGAAAGGAAAAGTTAAATTAATGCACCAATTACATTCTAAGCTCTACTTGGTTTCAGTAGTAATTGAGAAGAATGATTAATTTAAATCTATTTACAAAGTTAACGCTGAAAGCATTTCATTTATATTCAACAGTAACCAATACACTATGGTAATTTACCAAAAGATGGTGCACCTGAAAAAACAGAACTTATCAGTTTCTTTAGCTGTCAGCTCTTTGCCACTGCGGTTGTCAAAATAAATTTGCAAATTTCCCTGACATGAACTTTTTGTCTCTTTTTTTTTTTTTTTTTTTTTTTTTTTTTTTTTTTTGATCCTATAGTGAAGGTGAAAACATTTCACACTATGGTAAAAAGTAAAAATACTTTGATTACATATCTTACACAGAAATATGTCTTTCAACATTGTATTTTTAGTTACATGTAGCAAATAAAAGAAGCTGCTGAGGGCACTACTGTAGTTAAGATGACTGCATCAATTAAAATGCAGAATGTTATCCTGGATAGTTTTAAGGTTAGCTATCTAGTGCAAATTGGATAGAAGGTAAAAAACAAAACAGGTATGTCTGAAATAATGGCTAAGATCTCTTAATATTCGTAATTTCCAGATATCCTAATATTGCAGTCTTTTAAACTAGAATGTGTGTTAGCTGGACTCCAATGACAGATATATTATATTTAGCAATGGTCAATTCAGTGCCTCCACAGAGTTAGGCAGCACTTACAGTAATACACACTCACTGCTACTCCCACTTCTGCAATGCGTGGCACAGGCTGGGTCACACAGTGTTTCCGTACACGAGTTCTCCACAAGGGACAGGCCAGAAGCCATTTGAAATTCTCCCCTATGCAAGCCCGGAGCTGTAGAGCTAAGATAGTAATTTTGTGACTGTACAGATGGGAAGCGCAGTTAGCACACTAACTGAAGCTATAGGACTGTGCATGGGATTAGAAACACTGGAAACGTGCATGGTGTATTTCAAGAGATTGTTTAGCTTCTTTTCATGAGCTAGGAAGAATATCGATGATCCAACAGTAAAATGCACAAAAACAATGCAAGTGTTTATAAATTACAAGAGGTAGGGAAGTTTACGAGCTTAGAGGTAAAACATACCTTCAAAACGCACGATTCAAATATGTTCTGTGAATAATTAGCTTTTTTCCCCCCACCAGCTTTTAAATTTAAGTGTTGTTATGAACAAGATGATAAAGTAGGTAAATTTTATTTTTACAATGTAGTACCTTGATTTAGTTTTCTCTCCCTAATTACTGGTAATTTTTTCTCTTCTATGCTTTCTCAGATTGCTTTTCTTTCCCTCCTCCTCAGAGTTTTCTACCTTTCTCAGCAACATTATAATAAAACTGGCATACATGAGATTCATTTTGATCTCCTACTGAAGAACGTGAAATGAAACCAATCTAAACTTTGTTTTTAACGCACAGAGGTTTCTTGGGAGTCTAGCAGAACTACCACCCTCTCTAGACAGACACACGTTTTCTCATTGCTAGAATGCTATCTTTTCTGGAGAAAAGTCTACATAGTAGTACATAAAGAAACAGCATGTACTTTCCATACCCATGGAAATTATCTACTTAAAGAAAAATATAATCTAATAGGTGATTAATCTATGGCAATCTTGAACATTGATGTAATACATTCTACTATATATTGATTTACATCTTTTCCATGCATAACCATGGCTATTTGGTACTTAGATAAGGTAAAGCCCAACATAGAGATACCCATGCCTTCACTAACATGAGGGTGGTGAAACAGTGGAACAGGTTGCCCAGAGAAGTTGTTGATGCCCCATCACTGGAAGTGTTCAAGGTCAGGTTGGAAGGGGCTCTGAGCAACCTGATCTAGTTGAAGATGTCCCTGCTCATTGCAGGGGAGTTGGACTAGATGACCTTTAAAGGTCCCTTCCAACCCAAACTATTCTATGATTCTAACTACTGAGAGTTAAACAAAATGCTTAATATTTTATGAAGCAGAATTTAGGCCCCTCAATCCCATCTGTGTAACAGCATCCTATCACAGTAATTTAAGGTATATGGCATATGTACCTTACCAAGAAAACTGCCAGGTACAAGATTTAGGTCAAAGGTGGAAAATGCTTTTTTGTTTGACTTAGCATTTTCTCTTCTCCCCAACTTAATGACTGCATAATTAACACACAACCACAGGACCAGTGAGAATGCAGCTCTTCCTACTCTTACGTAAGTGGATGAATCACAAAGATAGCTCTTCTTCTGGCTCCTTTATTCCAATCTGAGGAATGGCCAGTTCTAACAGGAGTGATACTGTGGGTTACTACACCCTTCTTCACAGTTGTCATACAGGTTGAAGTACCTTAAGTATAGAAGATACCAATCTGAATCCTTGCAGACTAAGGTGTGCTTAAAACCTGTATCTTCCACTTCTTCAGCAATGACTTAGCATCAGTAGTGGACAAATTTAGGCATTATCTCTTCCAAGATTACACACAGCACTCGGAAATGTGTTACGATCTGTATGTGTTATCATCTATATTTAATGGATAAAGCTCATCCTGGGATTTAAACAGAAGTCAAGACATATTTTCAACTCTCTGCTGTGTCAGGAAACATTCAAGCTGGAATAAAGCATCCAATTCTACAGATAGGATAAACCTGGCATATAGAGTGGACAGGTAAGCGTTAGCATAAATAGTTAAAGAACCTGAGGTGGTCATTGGAACATGGGCTTTTTTTTTTTTTTCTTTTAAACTCTTCACTTTTTAGACTATGAACACTATGCCTTCTGCTTATTACTTTGAATGATGCACTACTAGGGCTTCTGTTTGAAAAGTTACCTGTCAGTTTGGCTTAATGTCAAAGGAAATACATTTTTGTTGTCAGACACATCACAGAATTTCAATATTATTGGTTCTTGAGATTTTTAGTCTGGTTCTAGACCTTATTCTGTTCATGTGTTAATCACCTTCCAGGGATGAATGAATTTCAGATGTCCATCTGGTAGTGGCCACGTCTGACTGCTGCATTACAGTTACCGCAGCTATAATCTTGTACACCATGAATGATTCAATACTGAATCACAAACATCGTATTTTTTTTCTCAAGTGACTGTAATGGGTAAGTGAAGAATTGCTTCTTTCCCTAAAGAAGAGTAGTATAGCACATTGTATCTTCCCGTTATAGACAGCGTTGCAGAAGGCTGATGACATCCAACTGTATATGCCTATGATTTGGTCAACAGAGACGCTGGAAGTAACAGCCAACACTTTTACTAAAAGAGTATGTTTCCCAGTAGTCATCAGCCTTCAGCTCTCCTATTTCCCAAGGTGCTATCAGCTATGAACATTATAGCAGTAATTGAATTTGCTTTTTATGATCGTTGCAGGCCTTTACTGTAATATACAGAGGCTGCTGCTAGCATTATCATCATTTTTCTTACTTCAAGATTAGATTAATGCAATAAAACTTCACCTTAAAAGAGAAGCTGTTGGAGAACACTACAGGTTACATGACACAAGAAGGGCTACCTAGATGAAAATACAAGAGTTAAAGATACAGACTTCTGCTAGTGTCCAGACAGAAGGCGTTGGGTAGTTACCTAAAGAACGTTGCATGACCGCAGGACCTAGTTACCTTGAAACAAACCAACCAAAACAACACCCACCCCTCCACCCCCGACATCAATACCACACAACCTCTCCCCCTTACCTGCAGGACCTGTTTACCCAGCCCTGTGTCCCCCCCTGCCCCCGCCATTTCTTCCCCCATGGGAAAGCTGCTAAGTTCAATACAGTGCAAGAGTATTTCTAGTGCCTCTGTAGATCAGGTTGTAGACACACCAGTCCTGACGGGAGCTATACCTTCTCACAGCTCTTTAACCAGAACTAATCCAACTTTCATCTCTCAGGAGCTCTTAAACACCCTTTCCTGGGACATGGAAGTGTGGGAAGGTAAAGGCAGAGAGAAGAACATAAGGTATGCCGAGAGGGGCTCTTGGGTAGCTTTTTTGTTTTTACTGTATACTCGATGAAGAAAGATATCATGCTGATTTGTTTATTTAAAACTAATGGTGAGTTATCTACATTTTGTTAAAGCATTCAGCTTTTCTAAGGGCATTTTTCCAATGAATTAAATTCAGAGTCCTGAAGTATTTATGGAAAAATCAAGGATGAGAATTTTTCTTATGTCATTTATGCCTAATTATGTGGGCAGCTTCAGCACATAGCTTTGCCTCATTTTCTGTACTGTTCAGACTGAGAAAATAATTCAGATTAGCATAGAGCAAACTAGAGCTTGAATTTGGCATTGCACTGCATGAGTGATTCCTCAGTAACTGCTAGTATGCACCATCTTATTCTTCAGTAAATAAATGCAAAATAGCTTAGGATAAGCTATATTGTTCCTATTAGTAGGGAAGACAACTGGTAGTTACTGCACAACAACTTGTGCTGGTATTTCTCGCCTTATATTGTGTGCTTGTTTTGTCTGCTCATATTCAAGCACTGGAAGCACTTTATGTGCAGGAAGCAATAATGAAGTGGTACGGGAACAGCTGCACCAAATCTGCCGAAAATGTCTCCATATGCTATTTTTACTGTGAGAATCAGCAGTCCAGGACAATTATTCTAACATTATCTAAGTTCATCTAATTTTAAGATGAAAGCCTGCCGTCTGATGGATGCCCTTAATCAAATTGAAGGATTTGATACCAAGTTTTCTCAGGGTTACAAAAAGCCTTCACTCACTGGTTAAAAATTAGCAAATAAAGGGCTACAAAAATGCATCATCTTTCAGACTGATCTACAATAAATAAAAGGATGGCAATTTTGTTAAGCACGTAAGGTTGTGTTTTAGGTTGTCACAATTTTAAAACAAGGTTGGAAAAGAGCAAACACAATCTTGTTACTAAACAGAATCTGTATTATTTCATCATCCATAGCCATACTGCAGTGTGCTTTGGGCATGCTGTTGATAGACTAAGAACCTACATTAAAAAAAAGGTTTGTAATGTTGCTATTCTGTCTTTGATAACAAATATAATTTTTTTTTTCTGAATATATATTTTTTAAATGATGGAAGCAATAAATCTGACTTATCTTACATAAGCCGTTAGTTTTTACTTAATGTAAACAAAACCCTGAAATGAAATAAAAATTCTCATGTCCAAATAATGAGTTCTACATGTTTAAAGGTGAAAAATCCAATAAACACTAGAAGGAATGCAATACTCCAAGGCATTTTTACTATTATGAGAACTACACTTTCTCTACATTTTTGTTAATGCACATCTTTCAGGAAAAGCAGAATAACACTGCTTGATGATACCCAATAAAATTGTACACCTGTCAAGACGACAACATGTCTGTGCTTCTTTTTAGTTTTGGAAGCATTGTTCATTGTGATTAACCTAATATTTAAGGTTTCTTCAAATACTGTGCAATACGTATGAAAATACATCTGAATTTTTACAGAACTTCAAGCAATAGCTAGACTTTATACCTAGTCCTACTAAAAAGTACTGTTTTCAGCGAACTAAATGAAGCATGAAGCGATTTTTATCTAGCTTTATAACATAAGCTCTACCAAGCTACTGAAAATTGCATCAAAGCTTTCTGACGACATCCCAAGTAATAAAAATCAAGTAAGATCACCAAGTAGCTGCGTGGGGAAGGAGGAATACGTACAAGCAACCGCGTCGCGCTGCTTTGCCTCTGCGGCTACAGTGGATGGAGCACGTTAATTTTGGTTCTGGCTGCCGGATACTGCTGCTCCCATCACGTCTCCCATCCAAACCCGTCAAACAAGCCGCGGCTGATGCCAAAACACGGCGCTGCCCTGTAAGCAAAAAAGGGCGTCTAACTGCCTGCCGGCAAGGCTTGGGCAGGAAGGCAGCGCCGCGACCGGGACCCGGAGGACGGCCCAGGCTGCCGCGGGGCACAGAGGCGGTCGGGCGGGCCGCCCGGCTGGGGCACGGCGCTGCGCAGCGCCAGCCGCAGGCGGGGGACGCCGTCGTTGCTCCGGGGTCGGGCGTGCGGGGGAAGGGGCCTGCGTAAGGCCAGGCCGCCACCGCCTGCACGTCTCCTCCGGCAGCACCAGCAAGCCCCTGGCCCGGCCCGCTCCGCGCCACTCCGAGGCCGAATGCGGCCGTTAAACCGCTCCCGCAGCAGGCGGGCTCCCGCCGCCTGGCCGACAGACTGGGAGAGGGCGGAGGGGAGAGCAGCTCCCGCCACCCCCGCTTCTCCTCGCCCTCCCGCGGCGCCGGTTACGGCTCACTGCCGGGGAGCTCCGCCAGCCCCGGTGCCTCAGCCCCGCGCCGCGCTCTCCTCCTGCCCCTGCGGCCGCTTTACCAGTTAAAAATTGCTCCTCGCGCCGCTCCGCCACCCTCACCGCCCACCGCCCGCGGGCGCATGCGCGGCGCAACCAACCGCCGCGCCGCGCCGTCTCCCCTCCCCAGCTCTTCCCCCCCTCCCTCGGCCGCGCGAAGCGGCRGCGGCGGCGTTGTACAGGTCGGGCGCACGCGCGCCTCGGTGGGGCTCTCCCCGCCCCCGAGGGCACACGTGACCCGGCTCCGCCCGCCCCCACCCCCCCGCCACGCGCGGAATAGGTGAAGTAACGCGACTTTGTTTAGAAGAGTTCTGTGCGCGCGCGTGGTTCCGCGGGGCGGCGGGAGGCGCGCGGGAGCCGCACGCGACGTTGCGCGCCCGCGCGCCTGCGCCGCCTGTCCACGCGCAGACGC
>JAYKAV010002944.1:701161-723725 GCA_035582835.1 Phoebastria nigripes | reverse complement strand
GACGCGCCAGGCGCAGCGGCAACAACAGCGGCGGCGGCAACAGCGGAGAGACACCGGCGGCGGTTCCTCGGAAGCGGCAGCCGCGCCAGCAGCGCCCGCCCGCCCCGCTCGTCCCCTCCCTCCCCCGCCGCGGAGACAGGGGGCAGCGCCGAGAGGAGAAGCCGGGCTCAGCGTGTGTGTGCGCGGGAGGAGGAGGAGGAGGAGGAGGAGGAGGAGGAGGGGGGACACACCGAGGACTGCGCCGGCCGAGGGCGCACGGAGCAGGGAAGCGGCGGCGGCGGCACCGAGAGGCGGCGGCGGCGGGTCCTTGTGCCCGGGGAGGAGGGCGCAGCCCGCAGGGGGGTTTCTACCGAGTTTCCTCTTTTTGTCGGTCCCTCGGACTCGGCGGCGGGTCTGCGTTTGTCTCCGGATTTGAATCCTCCTCCTTCTCCTCCTTCCTCGGGGAAGCTCCCCTCCCCGCCCCCTCCCCTCCCCCACCGCCTCCCTGCCCGCCCGGATCCAGCCGGGCGCCCCGTGCCGCGGTCGCGTTGCTCGGCGGAGCTGCTGCGGGCGCTCGCCGTCTCTGCGCGGGCTTGGAATATGGTTGGGGAAATGGAAACCAAGGAGAAGCCGAAGCCGAGCCCCGATTACCTGATGCAGCTGATGAACGACAAGAAGCTGATGAGCAGCCTCCCCAACTTCTGCGGGATCTTCAACCACCTCGAGAGGCTGCTGGACGAAGGTAAAAGCGCTCGCCTGGCCGCCCCCTCCCCCGCTCCGTCGCCCTGCCCTGCCTCCCCCCCTTCCCCGGGCCTCCGTGCCGCTCCCGGGATCCCGCTCGGCCCCCCGCCCCGGCCCCGGCCGGGTGGCGGGGGGAGTCCGGGGCCTGTTTCGCTCTCCCCGCTGTTCTCCGCACGCTCTCGGGCCCTGGCTGGAGAGCCGAAAACAAAGGGGAAGTGCGGGCTCTCCCCGCCCTGGCTGCTGCTGTGTGTGGTGCCGGGGGACTCGGTGAGCGAGTGGGAGGGGGAAGAGGCAGCCCTGGCCGCCAGGTCCCCTCGCTCCCCTGGGGCTTTTTTCCCCCCCTTATTTTCTCTTTTTCCCTTCCCCGCACCGTCTCCTAAAAGCGGGGGAAGGGTAACTACCGCACGGAGGGGAGGGAGCGAGGAGAGGAGCTCAGGAATGTGCTCTGGGGGAAGGCAGGGAGGAGGGGAAAGGCTGGCGGCGCGGCGCTCCCCTTCCGCGGCGGCGGGGAGAGGGGTCCTGTGCGGCGGCCTTGGGGGAGCGCTCCTCGGCCGGCCGGAGGCCCGGGGGCGGGCAGGGCTGGGAGGGTGTTTGGTTTCGAGATTTGGCTGTTCTGGAAGCTGCTTGAACTTGAATGACTAAGGCGGAGGGGGCTGAGCTCTTTCTTCAGCTCCGGCTCTACCCCACCCCAAACTGGCCACAAACTAATTATAATTTTCCTATATTGCAAGGGAAGCGAACAAATTCTTCTTTCAGCTATCCTTACCTTTTAAAGAAACTAACTTGAAAGACTCCTACGTGTGACTTCAGTGAAGGGAAAAAAAAAAAATTACGAAATTGCCTCGTCTACTCCTGCCAAACGTCTACTGCTGCCCCCAGCCCCGCACCCCGCTCCTGCCTCGGAGGGGCGAGGGGCCGCTCCTGTGGGTTGACCCCCATCCCCCCACCACCCTTTTTTTCCTAAATAGCTCCCTTTAAAGTTGCGTTTTTACAAATAAGTAATCCCATTTCAGAAAGAAATGCTTTTCTTGTTAAAAGCATTTCCTTTCTTACCACCTTAAGCCTAGGCTTTCTGGACAGTTAGAGAGACCTGTTTGTTTAATCGTATTTGGTAGCTTTGTAGAATATGATAAAACCATAAATTATTTATACAGTTTCAACTTGTTGGGATTCTTAGCATGAAATACTGAATTTCGAGATTCCGAGTTAGGATTCTTGGTTGTGGACGTATTCCTTCTCGCTAAAAGAAGTTTGGGAAGTTGTTGACCTCGGAAGATGAAAGAGCTGGTTATATTTGGTAGGACAACTCCCCGCCCTCTCCCAAGACTGTAAAAATGAGATAGTGACTGTAGTACAACAAAAAATAGCATATCGAGAAAATGCTACCTTCTGAACTAAATGATAGAGGAGTAAAAAAAAAAAAACCCAGTGAAGAACACTGAAAGATGGACTGTGGGAAGCAATATAACGGGAGATTCTATTTTTATTTTCAAGACTTTTGGTGAAGTTTGAATTTATATTGGAGCAAATACAGATGTGAGAAGTAAAACCTTCTAAAACCTACGTTCTTGGTCACCAAAGCAAACAACCTCTTCAGAATAGTTAGATTTACAATAAATATCAAGAAGAATCGTGACTGAGAAGACTCCTTTTTAGCACAATTGAGCCTTCCAGAGGCTTAATGTTGGATTTTTAAATTCCTGAATCTCTTCAACTTAATGTATTTGGCCAGAGGAGGCCTGAAACCTTTTTTTTTTTTTTTTTTTTTTTTTTCTCTCCAGAGAACAAAAGAAAGAAAAATTTTTCCCCATACGAAAAGGACACTGAAAAAGGAATGTCTGAAATCCTTACATCTTTTGATATATTTTTAAATATTGAAAGCTCTGGAAATTTGTTTTGTGAAGTATTGGAGTTCCAAAATGAGGGCTGTGGAGACTCTTGCTGAAAAAGTTTAAGGATTGTGTTGGAGCTATTCTTCACACTCTTCTTTAGAAGAAAAATAAATAAAGTACTATCTGTGTTTCTAAATAGTCTCAGGAAGAAGTCTGCTATCCCTTTAAGCTTTTCTGCTTTTCCTGTTTACGTTGGCAATTGGGTGGAAGTATTGTGGAGGCAGAAAACTTTTTGGAATGTTGAAAAAAATGTTTCATGCAAATCTAGTAAATTGCTTCAAGACTTCAAAATTTGAACACTAAGGGGCGCCAGTTATTTTTTTTTCTGAGGCGTGAGACTGGCCTCTGAACACCATTTCTGACTCGAGTAGTGAAAGTAACACATCTATTAGAAGATACCAAAGAATGACAAAATACTTGTGGATTTGTGCAGGTATCTATATTTGTGTGGACTTACATGTATTGCATGCTTAGATGCAGTATTACATAGGTGGAATAGTCAATAGCGATGAACAGTTGAGAAGTTGGAACAACTGTTGTTCTGTAAAACACCTATCCTGGTTACCAAAGGGGCACCGTGTTAAATAACTTGAACTATACGCTACACTGACATCCTCCAGAAGGGTTTAGCAATAGCAAACTATAGGTTGGCTAGAAAGGTCTGCAAGATTTAGAACGCTTACTTAAAATTATAATACTTAATAGTTTCATTGGTTGTTTCATGGTACCTTTGAGAATACCAAATATTAGGGGCAGGTGTGTGTATATTTAGATTTTTATGTATAATCTAAAAATAAAGTTACAGTGTTCACGTTCCCTCTTTGCCTCCTCCCCCCTGCAATTTGGTTTGCTTCCTCTAGTTTATTGTTTTGTGCTTTAGGTAGGTGGGTTTTGTTTGGTGGTGTTTTTTGTTTGTTTTTGTTTTTGGTTTGGTGTTTTTTTTTTTTTTGGTTTTTTTTTTTTGTTTTTGTTACTATACAACCATTTTCCTGAAGGTTTTGTTTATGCTTGAGAAGAATAGTATTACGATCAGCCTTTCTCTTTTATTTTGTGCTGGTCAAATTGAAGACATAAAGTCACAACCCGAAGAATTTAAACAAATAAAACATGGGATTGCTTTCTCTACTGGAATGCTGGGGGGGGTTTATTTATTTATTTTTACATGCCAGTATTTAAAAACAAAACTGAAATGGGCTTGTGTTGTGATTACTTCTTGTAATTGTATGCAACAAGAGGTAGAAATGGACCTATCGGTTTAGATGAAGAAGAGTACATCTAATCTGGTTAGGTTTCAGAATGTACATCTACTTTTTTTGGCCCGTTTCTGTGCTGTGTGTATTATCCAAAACACATTTTCCTTTCTGAACTCTATCCTAGTGTTTGATCTTTGAAAATTTTAGTGCTTAACTTAGTAGATGGTCTCTGCCTTACGGCATTTAGTTTTGAAGATCAGCTTAAATGTGAGAGGTATATGGAGGAAACTTATTTTATTATAAAGTAGTTATTTTTAAAAAAAAAAATGGAAGTCACAGTTTTGTTTAGGTGACATATTTTTGCATATGTGTGCTTTCAACTTCTTATGTATAAATAAGGCTTTTGTGGATTAACAAGGATGTTTAAAGTGCACATCATAATAACTAGGAAGCTGGATTGTTTTTATCAGACTAGTGCAAACCTGTGGGAAGAGAGGGCTCTTCCTGAATGTGGAATAGGCTGTGTTTCCTGTAATTGTTTGCACCATCAAATGTGACCTGATTTTTTTTTTTTTTTTTTTTTTGCGCTTCAGTTTCTCAGATACTAACTTTTATGATTCTAACCTAGATTGTTTTTTCTGACTACTTGTATATTTTAATGGTCTCCTTTGTGGAAAATGAATAAAGTTGTACCTTTTTTCTTGTACTTTTTTTTTTTACATAAATTGGACATTTCAAACTCTGCAATTGCCCTCTGACCTATTGAAATTAACGAGGTACTTCGGTTTTATCCTTTCAGCAGATTGTGAACAAATATGCCTAAACTATTAACTGAGATCTGAGTAGTGTAATTTTTACATTTGCATTTTGTTTTCTTGAACCTGTGAGTGGTCAGAATGTTGTACCTGATCGGAACGTACACAGATCAGACCTGTGGTCTGAACATTTTTTAAAAAGGTATTGACGCAGACTTTATCAGGAATTCATTTTTCCTCTGTAAACTATACCTCAAAAACTTCTGCCTTCCTGTCAAACTTGTGTTGAAGGTGACTTAAAAGTGTGTCTACCTTTAAATGTAAATTAAGCCATGCATCTAGCTTTTGGAGATAAATCTAATTTCGTGTCAAATAGGCTGCCTCTTTCTGACTAGCAGTTGTAACAAAGCTAGCTGTAAAAATATCTAGGTAGGGATTAAGGAGGATAAATTTTTCTTGGATGTTGCTCTCTCCGTTTACTGTGCTCACTGAGAAAAGTGCATGTGAACTTGCAGAGCCCAGTGCCCAAAACTGCAGCTTTTGTGTCAATCTCATTGTCTTAACCAAAATGTCTGCATGAGTCAGGACTGAAGAACTGCATTCTGGTGTTGTAAATAACTTCTCAGGGACAACTTATCTGGTTACTTTTGTACATGCCCTTGTTGTTTGTGATTATGTAAATGTAGCCTGTGCTTAGCTAGGGTTTTGCTGACTTGTCAAATTTGGTGAAGGGGCATTGGCCACATTAGCATGTCTGTTTCTCCATTGTGTCAGACCCTGCAATAAAAACCCATTATTTCATAACAAACCATGCCTCTTAATGCGAAGTTAAGAGATGAATATTCTTTAGGATAAAGGCCTTATGATAGGTGTTTGCCCAGAGAGTCTCAGACTAATTTTTAAACTTTGAGTTGTAATGTTAAAATTGTCGCATGCTGTTTTGTACAAGAGAATTGAGTATTGTTTGTGCGCTGTTTATCAGTAGTGCTCTTCTGAATCTGGTTCGTTAATCATCTCTAAATCTTAACATAATGGTCTGAGGTGTTATTCTGATTTATGATTGTCTCATAGTAATGAGGCTGTAGAGCTTCTAGAACTTGCGTGTTCAAAAACTTCATAAGAGTTGTTCTGAGGGGTGGGTTTTTTTTTGGTGTGTGATTTTTTTTTTTTTTTTTTTTTTTTTTTTTTTTTTTTTTTTTTTTTNTTTTTTTGTAATTCCTTGGCAGCCTCTTATAACATCAAAACTGAAGCTCCACTGCACTTAAGAAAAAGTTTGTTTTCTTAGCTTGGGGAAAAATATTCAAAACCTTTTTTTTTTCCGCCCTGCAACAGTTCAGTTCTTTTTAAAAGAAGTTATTTTTGGAGCTGTATCTGCAACATTTATAGGATTGCAGTCACCTGGCGTGTAACTTAAAAAGATGGGTGTTGTTTTGACTGATAGAAGTTTTAAGTTAGAAAAGCAGTTCTTTTAAGCTCGTGTTTTGAAAGCAGTTTGTTCACTGTTGCTTACCAATAATTGATTATTAAAATGTCTGTCAGAGGGTTTTTTAAGTAAGAGTAACCATGGTAGACTTAGTTCTGTATAAGAGCTGCTGATTTATTTGTCTTTAAATTGGGAGAGACCTGTTTGAATTCTTCTTGATCGTTTTTGTTTAGTGTTACTTGTTCCTCAAGGTTGGAATTGAGTTGCATTTTCCTCGTCTGAAATTGTATGCAATAGTTTCCAAAGTAACTAGTGTCATATAAAAATCTCTTGTTACGGTTAGAAACAACTGACCAAGCGCCGATTAGATTAGGGAGTGGCACATGATCATAGCGCACAAAGGAAAAACTGAAGGTGTGTGGGTTAATATTAAAGTGAAAAAAAAAACCAAAACAACAACCAACAACTGAGAAACACTTCAGAGCTTTTGAGAGAGCACTTAGGATGTCTTAATTATGAAAATGAAGTTTACATGCATGAAAAGAGAAAAGGTCAAGTCAGAGAAAAGTTGCTGTGCGTGTGAAGAGAAGGCTGGACATGAAATGAATGGTTACTTCTGTAGTTCAGTAACTTTTTTGACCAGCTTATCTGTTTCAGTCCTTCTTAAATTAAAACTTTCTTCCTCTGAGTACACTAAAGAATGCCAAATCAGGAGTGGGATACTTACAATGATTTGAATTATGTAGGCTTCGGTAGAAAAGCAAGTACATTTGAATTGTCTTTAATTACTGTCTGTAACCTTAAAATGCTCTCCTTTTTGGAGAATACATACTGATGCACATATCCTATTAACTAGATGTATTATTAGATGCTGATCTGGTATATATTCCGTGGCTGACAGGGTAGACCTGTGTTAACGTTAATTACCAGACCATCCTGACAGCTCAGGCTGATTGAAGTACAGCAGGAGTCTGCCATGGAGACCGATGGTTTATATTGGACTGCTTATATGGAATGTCGGGGGGCGGGAGAGGGGGTAGACAGGAGAAATGCTTTGCCGGGAAAGCTGTGAAGTAACGAAATGCCCTCGCTCAACTGACCCTTGTCTTTATTGAAACATAACTCACAACTTCTCATTCAGGCTGTGTGAATTTTTCTGTATTGATTTTAATCAAAATGCATATTATGAAAATCTTCTGTTGATTTTGACATTTTATTAAAATTTAATAAGCCAGTGCTAAGAAAACCAGTAGGAACAGTAAAACTGCCAGTGTTTTTTAATCTCATTATGCTTAATGCAATTGGTTAGGTCAGTAGAAGTACCATGTAAGATACGTCTGCGGCTTTGTAGCAGGAGGGTCTAGGTCTGCGAAGGACATCAGAGCTGTTGTTTGAATCCTGAAACAGATGACAGGTGTAATGTTTATAATCTGAATTAGATCCCTTTGCTCTGGTGAGACAAAGAGTTGGGTTGCTGAAAGTTAAGCAACATTACATTTCTACTTTTGACTTGAAAAAATATCCTGTGTTACCTTGCACAGTGCAGTTAAAGTAATTTCCGGGTTTGGGTTTCTTTTGGTTGTTTTTCTTGGAAACGTTTAATAGAAGTGGAGTTAGCTTTTTAATAGCAGAGCTTAGGTTTCTGAGACAATTTATGCTTGAATGAGCAAAGCAACCATGACAACTTTAAAGAGAAGTAATATCCAGCTTCATTAGCAGAGCTGCCCTTCCACAGTGTTATTCTTGTTCCCATTAGAAAGGTGTCTATTGCAGGCTAGTTGGGTGTCTGAGAACAGCAAGAACAAGATGGTGCAAGTTGAAGTGCTTTATTCGGGCAGTTGTGTTACTAAACCTCTGTTGTCTGGGCCCTGTACTAGAAGCTGCAGCTTTTTTGATACTCTGCAATTATTTTAGCAGGTGTTAGTGCTCGGAATGAGTGTGGTAATGCTAGCAGGTTTTTAAATTTTATTCTCATGGTTTAAAATACTGAGCAAAAATTGAAAAGATATTTTCAATTACTTTTCATTTGAGAATTGATTTTTATATCAATAAAAAATCAAAATAGTAAATTCTGCTTCTCAGTTCATTGCAAAAAATCATTCTCTTGAAGGGAAATGGCAATAGGTAGCTATTAACGGGTTTTCTTCTAGCATTTTTGGTGGTGTATAGTTGATTGAATAGCACACTGGAAGTCAATTTTTTGAATCGTCTTTTAAAATATTTTTGACTGTTTTGCAGATGCACCTGAATACTTGTACTTTACTCCATACTGTGGTGGATTAGATAAGATTGTCTGTGTTTCCAGCACAGGGTGTACCAGAGCAATGTTTCGATACTTTGTAACTTCATTGCAATGCTCCAGGAAGCGCATGGCAGGACAGCCCTCAGGACATCCATTTTCAAAGGGGATAAACCGTGAAGCCATTTGTGTGGTAACTGACTGGCATCTGAGCATATTAAGGGCAGTTAACACTTTTAATGGTATATAACCTTATAAATGTTTAAGCTTCTTTAAGGCTGGATTTGAAAAGGAAAAAAAAACCCAGCATGACAAACAATTAAAATCGTGTTACTTCGCTGGGAAGTTACGTCGACGTAGTTCTGAGGGGTAATGCATCAGAACGGCTGCTGATGTCAGAGCAAAGGCAGGGGAAGATAATACAGTATTTTATACCCTTATCTGGTGGATCAGTTTCTGGCTAAAAGGTCAGCTGATATTCTGGACTGGTCAGGGTTTTTTTCAGTTTGTTTTTGTGTGGTGTTAGCTTTCTTTTCAGACAGATCAGAGCTGTGATTGAACTCGCCGTATGTGATCTCAGAGCAGTTGTGTTGGCACAACGGCTGAGGTGGCTCGATACTGAAGATGTAGAGCAGAGCCTTGGGGAGAGAAGTACATTTGCTTAAACATTTACTTTAAAGTCTGAAACTCCTAATTGATTTCAACTGATTGTGCATCTGGTCCATTCAAAATTTTAAGGATGTGACCATTTTCAGACTAGCTGACACTAGATGGAAGCCAGACTTTGCTGAATTCTTTAAATCCTTCAACTGTTGAAACAATGAACCTTACTGTTTTGTCTAATTCAGATTAAAGAATTGTTTTAGAAGTCTCTGTAACCATTACTTGGTCGAAATGTCCTATTCTAACTGCAGTATATTTTCTTCATTAGTGTCTAGGAGATGGAATACACCTGAAATCTTAAAAAGTAAGCAACAGATCCATCTAGCACAAGTATTAATAAAAACTTAATGTTCTAGTTCATATATTTAAATGGCAACTCAACTAAAACATTCAGCTGATGTTGCATAATGCTTCCATGTATTTATCAGACTTTGAAGCAATAGCAAATCAGTTAATATTCTTCTTAATGCAGCTTAATCTAATAACCTGCAAATAATTRTATCAAAAGTTAATGCATAATTTTCAATTTTTAGATGCAGAGCAAGCCAAATCCACTTCTGTTTGCTGTGGAATATCTTTGGTTTCTTTGCAGGAATGGGGAGGAGGAGAACACAAGGAAAAATTCTCTGACCCCGTGCTGTTTGCTTTTGAGCAGTGTTGCCCATCTGTGCATACTGCTTTTAGTTAGTTTCAGTTTGTGTCATTTTGAAGGAGCATGAGCTGCACCCCTACATCAGAAATTAACATGGACGTTTTTTCAAAAAGTTGTCAAACTGTCGTTCCCCCCCACCCCCCAACCTTCCAAACTAACTTTGTCTAAATACTACATGTATAATCTATTGACATGTTCTCTAACAGTTGGGTTGTATGTTAAAGTTGAAGGTTAAAATGCTGTAATAGGCCCAGCTGTCTTGTTTAAACTATGATGTTTTTGCTGTGAAGATTGTCTGCGCAGTGAGAAAATGGTGTGTGTTAGATGATGGTAGAGACAAGTTGTTGGTAGTTCTTTAATTGCTTAAGTATGGTATCATCTATAAGGACAAGTGTAGTCAGAGAGGCTCATATGCAGTCAGTTTACGAGGGAATTACTACTTCGTTAAATCACTCGAGGCTTTTATGGAAATCTGATACTGCCTCTGAATCAACCTCAAGCAAGACTCCTTGTATGGTTTCTTTTGTTCCCACTTTTCACGTAGTTCGGTCAACTTTGTGCTCAACTAGTAAATAGACTTGAACAAAATCTGAGCACCGATGATATGGTAGGGATCAGGAATGAATTCTAACCAAGGTTCTATTAGGAAGACTGATTATATGTGTATTAAAACATCTTGAGAGGAAGAATGATACTGTAGTATCTCTCGGGTATAAAATTAGTGACTGCAATGGCTTTTAGAAGGGAAGTATATTTAGCTGTTGTAATAACATGTTTACAGAGATTTGAGTCTCATTTTGAAATTTCTTGCAGTGTTTTTGTGTTCATTCTCTGTGGATAAATTTTCTTTTTGTGACAAGAGTAACATAATCCTTTGGGAAAAAATCTGGAGAAAACATTATCTAAAGATCAAATCCACCTCGGAAGAAACTGAAAAAAAGTACAACTGGCTTTCTTGAGAAAAGCTTATTAAGCTTATGGACTTTAAAGAACTTTTTTTTTTGAGACACCTGTGGCATTTAAGAAATATACTGATATTTTGAGGAGCAGGAGGGGAAAAACGTCCCTATATCAACTTAATATAGGGTTAACTGAGGTTAAATTCTATATGGATCAAAGTACTTCCAATTTCTAAGACTTTTGGTGTAGCTTCCAGGGAAGCAAGGAATTGTGCAGAAGCTCTGCCTATAGGTAATGGGGTACATAAACCTAGCATCTATTGATTTAGTAACTGTATTTTATTCATAACTATTCATGAGGAAGCTTGTTGGTTCCAAATGGGAGGTTTAATGCACGCTGAGGCACTTGGTAGTGCCGAGTTTTAATACTGTTAAGTGTCTCCAGAAAGTTATTCTTGCGTCAGCCTCAGATTAACATAGGATGAATAACAGAGCAATTAATCAACTAGGCAGCTCTGAAGAGTGTCAGCAAGAAAGCTGACGATGATGAATTGGAGAGAAATGGATGCTGCGGTAGATAGCCACTACCACTAACGCTGGAGTGTTGAGGGATGGCAGTTGGTATTTAGGTGTATGCTGGGTAATTAAGTGAGGAGGGACTGCACTCCTTTGCTTGGCCAAGTAGAAAAGAAACGTGTTCCTTCTACAATTCAAGAAGGTTGCTAAATTCTGCAGCTTAAAATGACAGATGGACAACTGGTTTGTACTTTATGGAAAAAGATTTGCATCAGTYTTTAGGACTGATAAATGTGAGTTAACGTTTTGAAGACAGACTCCCAAACTTCCCTTGATGTTTGCAATCTCAGCAACCTTATTTGGCAATAAAAATTTGGATAAGTTAACTTTGAGGCAGATTTAGTTTATTCTGAACTTAATTTTGCTTCAAGTTTTGCACTAACCTTTCTTAGATCTCACAGCTTTCAGTTACTTCCAGTTACTTCAGTTACTGGTTACTTTCAGTTTCAAATTTCCACACCTNGAAAATAGTTGTGAATTTGAGGGGGTTAAACCAGAAATAAAATTGCCTTTGTTTTTTTGCTTCTATCAACGTAATAGCATAACGAAGTGGTTTTTGTCATGTGCACAGGTCTTTCTAATCCCATTTAATATGGTTTGTGCTAGAATTGGTTTTGACTGCTCGTTGTTACATCAAATTGTTGAGCACTTGATACATGGAGAACAGTTTAAAGTAGTAACGTTCAAGTTCTTTGCTTTGTGGGGGCTGTTTGTATGGATTTTTTCTGACTGCTTAGTTACTGTAGGTAACTAAATGTACATGTGCAGGCTAAAAAGTATATGTACAGGCTTTCTCAGCCCTGAGCAGAATTCAATACTGAAATCAGTATAGAAGACAAGCATTTCAGTATGTCATATAGTAGTCATAACTAGTATAGTGTAATGGTATGTTATAGTATAAATTGCTACACAGCTCAAACTACATTTTTAGTACATTTTTCTCTTCTGGATTAAGCAACTTGGCTGCTGAAAGTTTTGAGCGATTGTTAATAACTAAAATGTGTTCCTGAATAATCAGAAGGATATTGTGTTCTCTCTTTCTTCAAACTTTTATTGTGTGCTCGTAGTGTTAAATTTCAGATACAAAGGCAAGATACTAATAAAGCGCTAACATTTAAGGAGCTTTTTTCCTAGTCTAGTTATGGATTAGTAGTTTCTTGTAGTATGTAGTATATATAGTTGAAACACAGCTTATGCTGCTATTTTTTTTTTTTTTTTTTTCTTCTTCTTGGAAGGCGAAGGAATGAATATTGCTAGTAATGAAACCTTGATAATTTCCAGGCTGTTAAGCTAATTAATGAAACGTAATGCCACAAATATGGATGCAAATACTATGCATATATCAATATTGGTATCATGAAAAAATTAACACAAAGGACATAGTACATTTTAAGAACATATCACTGTATAAGTAACGACAAAAATTGTATTATATGTTGATCTTGAAACTGTTAAATTAATCAAATGATTATATGAAAGGAGCAGAAAAATCAGACTACATTTTCTTGAAGTACTTGCGTTTTGAACCAAAATGTATTTCTGCTCAGAAAATGTTTCCAATTTACAAAAATAATATAACAGCTTAAGTTAGCCTTCAAACATTATGAGATTATACACTACACTTGATTTAGGAAGGGAGAATAACACCAAGACATAAAGGTGTCAGTAACTATTGTAGCGTGAGATCCAAAGTAGCTTGTCATCTGGTTCGACTCATCTGTTTAGCAGAACATTTTCTTAGGATAAGAGAGGTGGAGATACTTTATATTGAAGTTAATGTTTGTACAATCTAATCAAGATTTCCGCTGCATGAACTGTCTTTTTCCAACTTAATCTATACTATTTTTCCTTGTGCTTGTCACGCTGAGCTACTCTAGCCACTCCTCATCCTAACCTTTTCTGACATCGCAAGGAATTGCAAAGCAGGCATATCATGTTGCAGCACCATCAGTGAAACTGCAGTCACTTGCACAAAAAGTAACATCAAAGAGGTTTTTTTCCTAAACCTAACTCTTTAAGATTTTCTATTTTGCTATTGTGTGAAAACAAAATAGTGTTTGATGAGAGACCTCTGAGACCACATTATCTCTGAAGTAGACAGCATCTTTTTTTGTTTGAAAAGTTAATGGACCTAAGTGAAAAGCAGTATGAGTTACCAGAATGGTGTTTTTCAATCTATGATTTGCAGACCCACTGCATATGAAGAGTTGCTGAAGATAACAAAGAAAAAGGAAGTCTGTTGTTGGGAGATTTAAATAGGCTACACTGAGCCTTCACCTCTTTTGGGAAGTTTTTGTTAGTCTGTAAGTGGAAAAGGTTGAAGACCACTGATTTAAAGGCATTTTCATTAAATATTGGATGTTTAATTTGTACGGTGAGTTGCACTTTCTCTACTTGTTAGCTTGTTCCTAAAAGAGGCTGTTCTTAAACTCACTGGAATTTGTCATCTAAAGAGAAAACTGGTAATGCTGTAGCTACTCTGTAAAAACTTATATTATCTTCAACATTTTAATGCTGTAGGTAGCAGAGATCTTGGCTACCAGACTGGTGTAAAAAAAAAAAAAAAAAAAAAAAAAATTAGTTTTGTGTTAATATTCTCTGTCTGTTTCTACCATCCTAAAGACAGGGGTGTACTCTTTCTTCCCCCCCGCCTCCTCCCTCCCCCTTTCTTTCTCTTGTAGTAGAGGTACTAGTTAATACCTCTCTCTTACAGTAATAGGAAGAAGTTACCCAGTTATGAATGTTGTCTCTATGGACAAGATTTAATATGATTAGAAATCATGTTTTTTCTGATGTAATTAAAAGTTATACATGAGATTGCTATAGTTGTAAAGCCAAAGGGGAGGGGGGGAGACTGTACTTTAGATTTCACATATCTGACAGTTTTTAATGTGCTTTAACTGAAATGTTCTCTTTATGAATGAAGAATATTTTATGTAGCTTAGAAATATCAGAATTATAAACTTTTACTTTTAAGTATTTTCATTAAAAATAAAAATTTCTAGTTTTAATAATAAATGTAAATATATTTTTAATTTTGACAGCAAAAATGAAACTCGTATTTTGTTTTAAAAATCTATTATTCTTAAAATACAATATTGAAATTTACTTATAGAACATGGTAGATAACCATGATGCAAACTTACATATGGAATTTTTTTTGTTGCCTGTCTTCTGATATCTATTGGTGTCATGCAGAGCACTTTCCTTTATAATAAACCACATTTCGGTTAATGCTACAGATTTTGACAAAACAGTAATCCTTCTCTCATCGAGGTTTCAGTTAGAAAAGCTTCGATCTCAGCTTTTGCTGTAATGGCAAGAGGTAAACACTGATGCTGCATTATCTTATCTAGTTGATAATTTCATCTAATAGTCCCGGAACTTGATGTGCCAATTGTTAAATGCACTGGGCTGTGAAATAATCGGAACTTCAGCTTGCAAATACCAGGCTATTGTTTTCAATAAAGTCGAGTTGAAATCAGCTTTCTATGCTGCATTGCAGTGGAAACCAATTAATTACAGTGTGACAAGATGCCATTTTTTATTGCCAAAAGAAAATTTCTAATATTATTCTGCAATATGAACAAATGTTTGGCAGTTTTTTGTTGAAATTTAAGTTAATTTTATAGACAAATAGGCTATTTAGCCTTTGGTTGTTTAACTTTGATTTTTAGAGTTAATGTTTATGAAATGGCTTCTCAGATGATTTCTTTAATTTACACTGCTGCTAATGCCACGCAATATGTCCTTTTTGTTAGTCATTGAAGTCTAGATGGCACTTCCGTTTTATTTCATGTGACCTATCTGATACGGTGCAAAACATCTCAGTTCTGCAAGATTTAATAATTTCTGATATGTGCCCATGACTTAATTTTTTAACTTCTACCAGTTAAATATCAGAGATTTATGGTTTAACAGGTTTTTCTTATGTTTTAAAAAGGCGTGTAAGAATTGACCAGAACAACATCACTACTATTTCCAATGTTATCCTCACTTCTGTGGCCACATAAAGTGAAATGAGTTAAGAAGATATCACAGGATAGTTTGACTGTTGAGATACAGCTTTGTATGAGATACTGTTTGCTTATCTGATAACAAAGTATTTTTGAAAAACGATGCAAGAGAAATGCACCTTTTGAAATGCAGCGTTAGTTAATACAACTGAGTAATGCTTAAATAAGCTAACACATGAAATTAAGTCATACTGTGCATATAGATTGGTTACCTCTAATACAATTTACCTTTCAGTGTGACTAATACAGCTATTTGACATGCTAAAATGGCATTCTTTTTTAATTCTTAAAATGACATGCTTTTTTACTAGAATACTAAGGGCTTAATATTTTTAATTGCTGATTGCATATTATCTTACATTGTTTTAGTGTAATTTAAAGTCTTTTATTCAATGAAGCACAAGCCAATATGAATTTAACTCCCATGCGTCATAAAGATTTGGCATGTGGCTTTTAGTTAGCTCTTATTCCTGTTGGTAGCTATCAGTTTGCTGCTCTGTGCTTCCAGTAGTATATTTTTGGGTTTAAGTACAAATTTTATATTACATCCTACTTAGCTCAGGTAGCATTTATAAAAAGAAGCAAAATGAAGATAGGGCGTTTCTTTTGATTCTTAGGAGAGGAGGACATTAAAACATGTAGTGTAGTTTGCTTGAGTTGTATTTGCTCCCATGACTTCCATATCAAGAGATAATGAATATTCGGTATCTTTTTTCTGAGTACTTTTCAGGCTTGCCCAAAAACTTTTAAGGAAAAGTAGGTCATGTTGAGGTGGGAAAAATCAGTGGAAATTTGAAAACAAAGTTTGTGGGAAAGAAAGGGACACTTAATATGAAGAGAAAATGTATGTAAAAAAATTCCTGTAGAGCGCTTCCTGAAAAATACAAATGTTTCAAGACAATTTCATATATTTTAGTAAGGAGTGCAAGGTGTATGTGAAGGTGTAGTCAATATTAGGACTGATTTTATTCTCAGAAATGTTTTGATTAATGCAAGTAGACAAGTTTAATGTCAATATATTTGTTTTTAAACCGTTGACTTCTAAAAACACTTAACATAGGAGGTAATGGTGGCTTTTACTGAAGAAGTTGAACTAAAGGTACCACCTGTGAAGAACTTCCTCTGAGGTATACCCGCTGTTAGGGCTTTTTCACGTGAGCGATAGGTCCTTGCATTACATTGGAGACACTAATGTCTGAATGGATGTGATGGCTGCCTCGAAATGATGCTGCTGTTAGCAGTGAAAAATGTCTTCCTTACGATTCTTGTGCAGCAGGCTGTGGAGTGCAGCACATTTTTATAATAAAGGTGATGAATTTAATCGCAAACTGGCAGCCAAATGGAAATTGCAGACCTTGATACTGGGAGAAAATTGCCTATAAAGCAACTCCTGAGAGAGCAGGCTTTAAATTTATCCACCCATTTCGACATTGAGGAGAACATAGGAATTGCAGGGTATTTTGCTTGGCCTGTTTAGTTCAGATGGATGACACTTCAGTCTTCCTTTATTTAAGAACTAGATACAGCGTTGTGTTGGGTTTGGTGTTTTTTTTTTTGGTTTTTTTTTTTTTTTTTTTAAATAAAAAAAAATGACCTTGCTGCTTAAACTTTACATGGTAAGGCTTTTGGAAAAATCTGTTCCTTTATTAGCTTGAAATTTGCTCCTGTTATAAAGTAGGACCCAATATGCATAATTAATTGAAACTTATCAACTGCTTCATAGATTTCCCCTTATGTCAGATTTAACCCTAATGTGATTTGAGATTTAAAAAAAGCATATCCATGTATTTGAAGGCTGTTAGCAGCATTACACCGATGTGAGAAGCAATGCCATAAATGATTTTAACTGGTCTTGAAGTCCCACTGGAAGTAGGATACTTTCTCTAATAGTATGTAACATAATTTCTGATAGAGGTACAGCATTTTTCAAAATTGTTGGTACTGATACATTTCAGCAAATCATCCTCTTAATCTCTTATTTTTAGTAGTGCCAAATGCTGATGTTCTTCCTCTATGATAACTAGGAACTGAATTTACAAATATGATTCCCATATATGGTAAGCACTATCTTAAAAAAAGAAGACAAACCATTTTTTAGGGAGCTTACTAAAAGATGATATGCTTGTCTGTCTTGCTCTATCTGTTCACAGAAATAATTGCAAGTAAATTCATTTAGAAATATATACTTTTATTGGACACTTAACTGAATGTTCTCACTGCAACACTTTTGGACTGCACTTTTGGGTGCTTTGAGAGGTGATCATCATTCAGGCAGAATTAAGAATGAATAGCATTGGGTTTTGTCTGTGAGGTGAAGAGAATAGGAACACTTAATGGCAAAACATTAAGCGGGGTATTTGGAACAATCTGGTAAGGATATTCTTTCAAATATTTCATTGGTCTAGTTTCTCCTCTTAAATGAAATCAGAAGTATGGTCTGTACTAAATGATTCTCTTGGTTATATGATCCCTAAGGTAAAATATGGCCTCATTTCTGGGCCAACATGAAGAATCTTTTTAGCAAGTATATGAAACGGGAGCTGCTCATTTCTTGCTCTCGATTTAACTTTGTTCTGCCCTTTGAAAATCAAACCTGTTACCAATCTCGATAGTTTTTTTTTCTTTAAATCTTACTTATTTATTTTTTATTTTAGTAAAGTAAAGCTTCCTAAGAGGTAGTACCCTTTATTACTGGAAGACATAAGGATTATTGAGTAGTTGTGTGGTAAAAACAGTTGAGCCTCATTCTGGCGGTTGTTGGAAGTCTACCATACACCATTTCTGTAGTTAATGAGTAGCTCATCCATATTCCTTTGCTTAGAGTATAGATTTGTAGCAATATAAAATGAATGGTTGACAAGTTCTTGAATGTGTTTCACTATTTTGGATTATTTCTAGTTTTCTATAGAAAATATAAAACATTTTCTATAGAAAATACAGAATAGAATTTCTATAGAATATATTTTCTTTATAAATTTCTATATTATTTTCTGGTCACAGGAAAACCATGGCCTAACTTGAATTATAAATGCTACTGCACATTTCTCATGCATGTTTTATGTTATGTTAATTTTCTGAGACTGCAGTAGATTCAAATGAACACATTAACTGGGCAATGCTTTGTTGTAAGAGAGACCAACTTAGAATTCTTATTTTACCGCAGGTAGACAAGTTTGAATGTATACAGATATCCAGAGTTAGCTGGTAGAGCTTTCACTCCTGTTCCTATGCTTTTTATTGCCTTCTGACTGTAAGCATTCAGAGGCACCCATTCAATTAGGAAAGACCAAGTACAGGTCTTGGGTAGAGTTGAAACTGGAACGTATATGCTCAGTTAACAGAAAAAGAGATTATGTCTGACCTGTTTACTGCAAAATAACTGTAGGACCTGGGTTTTTTTGGTTGTTTGGTTGGTTTTTTTTAAATTATTGGAAAACCTTGGAGAGAAGTTATGGAAGATGGTTTTGAACTAATTTAGTAGCTTGATGATGCAAAAAGGAGATTCTTGTTGAAGTGTCCCTGTTACTTCCTTTCTGCTAATTCTGCCATTCAGTGGATTCTTCAGTGATCTGTTTCAGCTCAGTAACCTGGAAGAAAGCTAATCAAGCAAAAAAGAGAAAACGTATATGAATTGTCTTTTGCTCGATTAGTGAGTTGAATTGGCTTACTAAGGCAGAGCTGGTGTGAGAGATGTTAAGGAACTATGCAGCAGGGAGTGAGAAGACGGACAGTGATGACTTCATTTTTCAGCAGCAGTGTGGTGTTAAGATTAGTAACTCCTCCTACCCTTCAAAGGAAGGAGAAGTGGTGTAACAGTCTTGACTTTTTGGAGTAATGCTCTTCTGATGGTCCAGATTTCTGATTTCTTCTGGACTTTTGTGTATAACTTGGGATATGCAGTCTCCTTCCTTTAGAGTAGTGAATTTTCTTGTAGTGTCATAATTTTTTCTCTGTTTTTTACAGCTTTCTTGAGATCTGTAATTCTTTTCTGGGATGAGTGTTGTGCTGCCTTTTTAGCTATGCAATTTTTTGCTTCTGTAAAGGAGAGCAGGAATAATTTCATGCAGCTCACTGTGGTAGTTCTTTGGATCTTCCATTTGGTTAGGATTAGCCTTATTTTCACTGTTCTTTCTTCCTGTTGATTAAATGTCTGTGTAGACTTAAGCTTCTGTGTTGCCAGTCATCTTTCCTAAGTTTCAGATTAAAAACAAACATAAAACCTAAAAACCAAAAGAATGTAATAGCCTCTTAAAAATGAGTTGCAACTCATGTTGCAACAAATGGTAAGACGTAACAAAACTGCCAGTAGTAACATTTTACTCTCAGTACAATGTATGATTAATGTTCTGTTTTCTTCGAACGCTCTGGTGTAGATCGATTTTCAAGTTAATTTTTTCCTACTGGCTTTTGTTTGTATTGCATATATCAACACAGAGCAAATGCCCATCAAGGAAAGAGGGGAGGGTATTGTAACTTCTTGTCACTATTTCTGTGTGTGTGTGAGTGCACTTACGAGCTCGTATGGTCTATTTCTCATGACAGTGGTTACACTGGCGTTCATCCCCTGTAGTTGCATAAAGTCATGTTCGCAGTTTGGCAATTTTGTCTGTATTATATCAAAATGGGTTTCCTTTTGCTGCGTTTGTTTCATCCACTGTGGTCTTTACCTTGCATTTCAACAAGGGAAATTTGCTTGGTTTACTTTCTTTATGCTATTCATCCTATCTCATCTTCTTTATCTTTTGTCTAAACTGTTTTTTTCTTTTAGGTCTCTCCTTGTAACCAGATATATTGCGCTGACTACTTTCACCTCATTTTTCTACTTCCCCATACTGATACCTACATTATAAGCTTTCAGAAAGAGCTTTTTCTTGAGATAAAGCGAGAGATTCTTTGCACAGTGCCCGGTACAAAAGGTCTTGATGCTGTTATAATATAAACTACAATGAAGACACCCTGTGTCTTTTGAATTTCTTATTTATTTAAACTTTGATATGTGTTCCGTGCTGCTGACTTACTCTGTAATGGTAACCATTGTTTTATTTTCAGCATGCTCTGTTTGTTATTTTCCATTATATTTCTTTAGGGGTCCTAAAATTCATTATTTTTTAGATGTCTTTGTTATGCTACTCAGAATGGTGTGGACTTTTTTCTGAATTCTTACTGTTGAACCTTAGTATAATGTATAAGAGAGCACATAATTTTTTTCATGCAATTTACTTTGCATGTAGCATTGTATTTAATCTGCTACATTTTATATTCCAGTCCTCCTGAAGAGTCTCAATCTATTCTAACATTTCATAGCTTTCGTAAGTATTGTTTACTGCAGCCTTACCATTCATAGTTTAGCTTCTGTTTTGCTTTGTTGACTGAATTTGTAAAGCTCTATTTTCAGTTTGTCTCTAGTAAATACATATCTTGGCATTTGTCATTAAGAAAGACTTCTAAATAGGGCGTCTAGTCATTCCCAAGTTTAGGAATTGATCTGTGCATCTAATTGTGGGCCAAAATCTGCTAAATTGAGAATTAATGTTTTTTGAGAAATCTTTATGAAAAACTTGGAAGTCCAATTTTTGTTGTTGCTCTTAGTATTTCATTGAGATGTTTTTAAAAACAAAAACACCTTCACCCACCCTGTAAACTTTTTATCTTTCATGTTCTTAACCAGATGTGAAAGTTGTGTTAGGAACAGATTATTTCAGAAAGAGGAGATTGTTTTAGTTCTTTCCCATACTTAAGCCAACAGTACTAAATAAACATTGAGGTGGCGGTGTAAATCTGTAAAATTAGACTTGCCTTTTGGTTACTTTTCTTGCAAGAATGGAAAATGAAGGGAAGGAGATAGGAAACTGCGTTTACTTCCCAGTTTTACTGATTGCTGCTACTTCTCTAAGTGGGCAAAACTCGGTTTACTGAAATCCAGAATCAAAGTAAATTTTAATAAGTTTCTCCAATGCAAGCTATGTGATTCACAATCTTGAAATAATTTGGCAAAGTCTTAGTAAATATGAGAAGTTGCTTAAATACACCGGTCTCTTTTAATCTTGCTGCAGAATGTGTTTCTATATTGATACCAACTGAAAACTTTAATTTAGGATCTCCTCCCAGTATTGGAAGTTCTGAAGAGGTGTCTGGGTATCTAAATTTGCTTTTCCTCCTTCATCATGCAATCAGCAATATCTCCATGCTTCACTTTAATTTCATTACTGACCTAAAGGGGCAATGTTGCAGGTGACAAGAGATTATTCCGAAAAATATTATGTGGTGGGTTGTTTTTGTTTTTGTTTTTTGTTTTCTTGGGGGTTTTTTTTTTTTGTTTTTTTTTTTTTTTTTTTTTTTTTTTCTTGAGGAGTTGGGTGATCATGGCAGCCACTTACCTAAATGGAGTGCAAAGCCCCCAACATTTATGTCCCCATTTGAAGTGCACAGCTACAATTCGCAGTTCACTGTTAATTTTTTGTTTTTGTTTTTTAAATTTTGAGAGGAAGCGTGACAGTTGATACCAATAAAGCTGCTGCCTTTCAAAGCTGAAAAAATATAAAACCCAAGATCTTTTCATTCAATACTCATCACATTAATGAGGGAAACTAACAGAATTTACTCATGTAAGCTTTTCCTAGCAAGCTGAAATGTATTCAGCATGCATCCAGGCCATTTTGAATAGTAATTATAACTAGTGTTACTGGTTGTATTTCTAGTTCCTTGCCACACTGTATGGAGCTTTATAAACTTTACCTAGAGTGCTTGTTGGTACTTTCAAGAACACTTTATGGTGTGATAGTCTGGTTCCCTTTTCTATAAGAAAATCATGTTGAAATGAGTTTTTAAAATGTCAGTGATGGATAGAGGACCCAAAAAAGCTCTTCTACGCTCTTCTGTTACGTGGGGTTTTTCTGTTTGTTTGGTGGTGGTTTTTTTTTTTTTTTTTTTCTACAGCACAATGTAATTGAAAGCAATCAAGCTCTTATCAGATGCTCTGCAGCTCTAGTGTCAGGAGGGGATTGACTATTTGCCTATGCTTTTTTCTTTATCCTTCAAAGATGATTTCAAAAGAGAATTGTTTCCCCCTGCAGCTAGTATGTGGGAACAGGTGGGTGAAAGAGAAGAGTTAGAGGGAAGGAGACAGAGACTAGCAGAAAACATAAGCCTGAAAGGTTATTTCAGGTTTTGGCTGTTTTTGTAGTCAAAGCTTATAAAAACAAGTCTTGAATGTTAAATGGAGGAAGAAAATGAAACTTTCCTACTCCCATTCAACATAGTAGGTGTTAAAATTTTATTTCGCTTCTGGTAATGTAGCCTCAGCTAGATGCCGTTAGTAGTTGTGCATGGCTGTGATTTAATGAGCAATGGTTCATCTGCTCGGGCAGAATATAATTCTGGGCAATTAATGTTGGAAGCAGTAGTGTAAGCTGGTGCGTAGTTGAGGCCTCATCTTGGTTCCATTTCAATACCCTGTATTTAAAGTTGAAATACATCTTAGCATGGTGCGTGGGGGTGGTGGTGGTTTTTTTGGGGGGAGGGTGGGGAGGATTATTT
>JAYKAV010002944.1:658254-696243 GCA_035582835.1 Phoebastria nigripes | reverse complement strand
TTTTTTTTTTTTTTTTTTACTGTTACACTTACTTGTAGCCACTTAAAATCTGGTTAATTTTACAGCACATGTTGCCCTTTTAACTTGTATTCTGGTGGCAGTTGTCAGGGTATTGATAATGAGCAAAACTCTCTTGTTTGTTTTTGTTTTTGTTTTTTTTTTTTTCAAGCCAACCTTTTTATTTTTTCCTGTGAGTGGCTGTCTGTTTTTACATGATCCAAACATCCTTTGACATCTTCAGTATTTTTTTATGAATGAGGATGACCAAAATTGTATGTAGCATTTTAACAGAGTTCTTCATGCAATTCTTCCATTCTTTATTGAAAATACCATACAGAGCTACATCAATTAAGATACTTGCTCTTCCACTGCTGTCACTGCTTGGTCCCTCTTGGTCAGTGTGTGACTGATAACGGGTTTTGCATCCTGTCAGTGTCAAACAGAACATTCTTCACTGGTGGGGGGTGGAGACCTCCTAGTTTTGCAGCATTTCCAATTCAGAGTGAGATTCTACTTTAACTAATTCATTTTAGAGATTATTCAGTTCACCCTTTATAAGGCTTTCCATCACCTTTGGTTGGTCAACCTCCTTTTAATTAGTTCTACTTTTAGCACAGCTATTGTCACTTTATTTTAGCTTATACCTTGAAGACCTTTTCTAGGAATCACCATTTCTTTAGCTGACTCCATGCAGAGCGTTGCATGGGAAACTCAACTTAGCACTGCTCTGTTTTCTTAAGCACTCATAGTTACTATGTTAGCCTAGCACAGTCTAACTTTGGTAAACTTGTAGTATGCTTTACAGACTTCCATGCCGGTATTTTAAGTTTGTCAACATTTCTGAAATTTGGCATAGTAATTGTGCTGGTTTTGGCTGGGGTAGAGTTAATTTTCTTCATAGTAGCTAGTATGGGGCTATGTTTTGGATTTCTGCTGGAAACAGTGTTGATAATACACGGATGTTTCAGTTACTGCTGAGCAGTGCTTACATAGAGTCAAGGCCTTTTCTGCTTCTCACACCACCCCACCAGCGAGTAGGCTGGGGGTGCACAAGAAGCTGGGAGGGCAGCTGACCGCAACTGACCAAAGGGATATTCCATACCATATGACGTCATGGTCAGCATATAAAGCTGGGGGAAGAAGGAGAAAGGGAGGGACGTTCAGAGTGATGGCGTTTGTCTTCCTAAGTAACCGTTATGCGTGATGGAGCCCTGCTTTCCTGGAGATGGCTGAACACCTGCCTGCCCATGGGAAGTAGCGAATGAATGCCTTGTTCTGCTTTGCTTGCGTGCATGGCTTTTGCTTTCCCTATTAAACTGTCTTTATCTCAACCCACGAGTTTTTTCACTTTTACTGTTCCGATTCTCTCCCCCACCCCATTGTGGGGGGAGTGAGCAAGTGGCTGTGTGGGGCTTAGTTGCCGGCTGGGGTTAAACCACGACAGTAATACAAATGAACTGATGTGTCTGGCTGGAATATTTATTGTTGAAGTAAATTTTGGATCGTTTTCCTGCATGAGTACGTTTGGTTATTGTACTTCCAACTCGGAGTTTCCAGTTTCTCTCTTTCCAACATTCATCTTTGACCTCTTCTTTTCAGATGATTTTGCTAACAAGTTCCATTACTTCATCAAAGTCACCTGTTTTAAAATCTAAGCTTAAATAAAATTTGTTGTTATTCTGTTTGTCAAAGGTTTATAACTTGATTTAATGGCTATCTCCTTTGAAGTCGTCTCTGCTTACTAAAGCCAAATCTAAAACAACTTTGTATGTTGGTTCATCAACAATGTAATGGATAAATCTATCAGTTTATCACATGCAGGAATACTTGATTACTGCTATATTAAGAATTTATGTCTGTGCTAATTAAGCTTGTAACTTAGTAAATATAAGCTAAAAGATACGTTGGACATGTATAATCTTTTAACACAAATGGGTAATACTTAATTTAGGGCTGTAGTTTGGTCAGCTGTGTTATCAAATTTCTTAAGCTACGGTGTTTATGTATTTGGTTAAGTAGAGATAGTGATTAAGTAGAGATTTTGTTTATGTACTGCCTAACTCTGGGAAGTCTTCCAATACTTAAAAGTTAGTTTGAAGTTGCATGGTGCATCTTGATAATGTATTTAATGTCAGAGCAGTGCAATAGTTAATGTGGTAGATGACTAACTTGTCAATGTCAGTGTTGGTACTTGTCAACCAAAAATTTTTACTTTCTTACAGTCTTGTGAATAAAATGCTGACAGAGCCAGGGTAAGGCAGTGTGTAAAACAATACCATGTGATAGGGAGCAGTGTGTTTAAAAGTGGGATCATATTACTGTCATACATGATCAGTTAAAAAAAAGTAAATTGGGAGTGAGAGGAGCTAGTCAGTCCTATTCAAATGGATTAGATTCCAGTTGAAGTGATGAAAGCCGTCAGGTCAGACTCTTATGAAATAGTACTTTGTACCTGTAGAGACATTGCTTTTACAAACACTGGAGTAGCTTTGTTTTGATCTGCTAGCAGGTTAGAATTAGAGATGTTCACTTTATAACTAATTCATTTACTTATGATTAGATATGTTTGCTTTCTCAGTTTTTGGTGTTTCATGTCTTGCAGTATTAGGTAAATTCCTTGGTTGATAACCAATGATCACAGTTTTTTTAGATGTCACAGGTACAAAAACTTAGTGCCAAAATCCAGGTTTTTATGATTATAAAGTGTCTTCATCAGCATCTCAATAGCAGTATAGTATATTTTTTTTATAAAGAATGCATAATGTTAATTCTTCATGACTAATCAACTAATGCTGACTAATTTTTTTTCCCCCCCTTTAACTCACTGACTGTGTATGTATGTATGGTCCAGATATCTAGCTTTTTTTAATGTATCAAGTGATCACTGTGTGCATATACTGTAGAAGATTCAGTTTTATGACAAGGAAAAGACTGATAAAAAGCTATGTGAAAAATTGACAGAGGACATAGGATATGCATCTTCACTTTCCAACAATTCCTGAAATGCTTTACATTAGCTACAAAGTTTTGTGTTCCCTCAGCTTGCCTTTGTATGTGGAAGATGTGGGAAATTTACTTTGGCCTTAAAACAATTAGTAAAATAGAGACGAGACTCCCATGACATTACTGTGTTAGTGAATAGTTAATTATTTTTGGGTGATCATGGAAGTAAAAAAAATGCCCTCACTCCTTTCATACAAAAGACAAAGAGTGCATTAACCAGTGGAATGTTTTCTTGTAATTGCTAACTCTGTGGAGGATGGTTGTGGATGGTTTCCAAAAGATTGAGAAAATAACCTGCATGTGCTTTACATTATTCTTTGTAAATGGTGAGTGTTAAGATGCACCCTTAGAAAGCAGGAAAGAATCTAACAGTGCTGCTATTTAGTTCTTTCAAGTAGGTTTTTTTTTAGTAGTTTTCACTATTCAATTTCCTCTCAGTTCCAAGAATAAACAAAACTGAAATTCAGATAACTCCATCAGAATTTTAATTCTCCACTAAACTTCAAAACTGATTATTTTGGAGGGTCTCAACCAGGAATTTGTTTGAATTAGTTTGTTTTCATAGAATCATAGAATCATTAAGGTTGGAAAAGACCTCGAAGATCATCAAGTCCAACTGTCAACCCAAAACCCCCAAGCCCCACTAAACCATGTCCCTAAGTGCCTCATCTACACATCTTTTAAATACCTCTAGGGATGGTGACTCCACCACTTCCCTGGGCAGCCTGTTCCAATGTTTAACCACTCTTTCAGTAAAGAAATTTTTCCTAATGTCCAATCTAAACCTCCCCTGGCGCAACTTGAGGCCATTTCCTCTTGTCCTATCGCTAGTTGCTTGGCAGAAGAGACCAACACCCACCTCGCTGCAACCTCCTTTCAGGTTTTGTTCTAAAGGTTGTAAAATAGCATCTTGCCTTTTATATTTAGGTACCCCTTGCACATACTGGTGGGATAGCATAGGGTGTGGGATTTCTCTGCTGATACCGAGGGGATTCTGATGTGAATTAGGCTATTGTTTTCTGAAGTGCTCAGTAAACTTTTTGACAGAATGTCTTTCTGGCTTTAACTGGAGAGCTTCCCATTACATGACTTTATAGTTGTTCAACATAAATACAATTTATTTCCTATGCTGAAGATACCTGTAGAAATTGGACAGCAATTGACTCTGTTGTGAATGGATGGATTTAAACATAGGGATTATGAAATAGTGTCCGAGAAGGTCCATTGCAGACCAGTCAATCTGCATTGTTGACAAAGATCAATTTCAAAAACAGACAGTAAACTGAGGTAAAAGATTTTTTGTTTAAAAAATACACACCTAAGGAACTAAAACCATGGAAGTTTTGTCTGTTTGAGCTGATATTGTTAAGCTGATGTTTTTAAATAGCAACAAGTAATGTTGTTGTTGTTGTTTAAATCTCATCTTTCATCTTTCTGATCATGATTAGTAGTTTGTACAGAATTTTATTACTACTGATTCTCCTGCATCAAAGATATCCAAGTAGTTTATTGTTATGGTTAGCTGCCAAACATTTGATTCACGCTACCGGGTATGGAAAAAACCAAACAAACAAAAACCTCAAATAGATTTAGCAGCTTGATGTATGCCTAACTGTGCTACTTGTAACTGAGTATTTGGGGGCAGCTTGCTTCTGAAGGGAGCTAGAGTGGAAGATTTTTGAAAGTGTAATAATTAAGCCTGACATGAATGTGAGCCACCAAATCTACTTCAGCAGTCGTGCTGTGCTGATGGACTTTACTGGTGGAAAATGTTTTGAAGAGTTTGATGCTGTTAATCTAACCCATGTTGTAAGGAAATTTGTAACAAGCAGAACAGTATATGTCCATTTACTTTAACTGAGTTATTGTGTAAGCTTGATCTAATGCTGAGACTTAACAGAGAGATGAATATTCTGGATTAATTTTGCTGATTTTTAATGTTGACTTTTAAAACGCTTAATTTTCCTTGACTCTTAAAAGTTTAGTTTAGTTGTACTGTTTTCTGTCTATCGGGTAATTACTCACCTCAAGAAGCTTTCAGTTTTACAAAGTTACTCATTTGGATGTGGATGGATAGTGTATGTCTGTTGCTAGATGATGTTAGTTGAAGATACCAAGTAGACTGCCGAAAGGCTCGTTCAACTATCCTCTTAGGAACTTCTAAACTGATTTTTATGTTAAATGTTTTTTGGAGCATAGTACTGGGATATGAGGAGACACAGGACTTCATCTCAAATGTACAGCTTTTTGAGTTTACCAAGAAAATGAGGAGACTGTATTTAATCTTCTTTATATTATTTTCTTAAGTGAATGCAGATTGCTACTGTCAGATGTAATGCAGGGTTGATGGACTTTTGATCAGACCTGTTCTGGCCATTCTGACATACTGTCGTATTAAATAACATAAATGCAAGTTTTAGTAAGTGGAAACAAATGCATGACTGTTTTAAATTTGCCAGTTAATTATGTCAGAGTTCAATGTCATGCTCTAAACCAAAACTGCTGATGTATGAAAATTTGTTAGAAGTGGACTGTTTTATCAGCTTTGATGCTTGATCATGTTTGTCTACATTTTTATTTTTTTTACTCTGTGTTGGTTTCTGAAGGAAAGATGATAGGAATGTTGTTTGCCTGATGCTGAGGCATTTCACTGATTAATAGCAGGGGGTGGGTAAAGTGCTTGCCAACATTTTAGTCTGTACACTGATGATGCATGCGGGGTACAGGTCCATGTGGCACAATATTAAAAATGACTTGGTTTTTTGCTAGCGTTGCTATTTCTGCTGCATCAGCAATAGTAGCAAACAGCACTGGTGTTAACAGTGAAGACTGTTAAAATTGCGATGAATAAAAACAACTATTTCTTTGCCAAGTAAGCATACTAAAGCTGCTAGATTAGAAAACACATGAGTTGCAATGTTCCACCAATAATAAAGCACTTAAAAGCTTTCTGTTGACATTTATACAAAGAGAACAGATGACTGTGCTCTATTTGATTTTGAAGTCAGTTTGATGCAAACCTTACAACTGTCCACAACAGAAGGAGTTTTGCAGGCTCTTCTTGCAAAAAGAAATGACTGAATTTTGATACCGAGAGTGCTGACAATTTGCTGAAAGTGCTGCCAACTTATCATTGGACTGGCAGTTTAATCATTGAAAGTGTACTGCTAGATTGGGCTCAGAGGAACAAAGGAGCAGAAACTAGAGTTTTTCCAAGGCATTAAAAGATGAATTGAAATTTGAAATGCAAACACTTTTTCTTTTTTTGGGTGACACTGCTGCGTGACTTGTACGCCATATTCTCAATGGTGGTGTCCAGACCTTACAGATTCTTTTTCTTTTCTTCTGAGAGAAAGTGCTGATCAGTTTAGTGCATAAATGGGGCAAAGTCATGTTGTTTTGGTTCTTGTTTTAATTTTTTATAATAAAAGTTGTATTTAGATTTGGTACGTGCTGTGTCCATAAGGTTCTTTTTGGGCAGGGGGTGAACATCAGCACACCGCTCGTCTTGTAGTTTGAGCACATGCTCTGTTTTAGCTTTCAGAACACTTTCAAGAGAGGTTATAATCCACCTGTCTTTAGAGATTTTTCAGTAAGAGCAGAATATAATAGCTATATACTTTTTCTGCTTTTTTCTCTCCGTTCTTAGTTACATTTTTCAGGTGCTTTGTTTACAATATTATTAGACACTGTTTGAAGAAAACACTGTGTATTATATAAAACTAACTGGTATTTAGTTGCAGTTGTCTAATTGATGGGTAATGCTTTAATGGAACATGGAATGGATTGTCTGCCTGGATAAACCCTGGATCCATATTCAGTGGATTTGGATCCTCCAGAGTGGTAGTTGTATGTCTGTATGTTAGAATGTTTGTAACCTTCGTTTACTAGTTTGGGGACCTATCTGATTGCAAAAGAATTGCAAAAAATGTATTTTGTTGCTTAAAAGTACCTCTTAAATTCCTGAATTGATGGTCCAGCAGCAGTTGTGTGCAGTAAAAATATTTTATAAAAAATACTAACTTTTTGCATGCTTTTTGTTGCATTTCACATTAAAAAAACCCAACATTAAACTTCTTAGTAGTAAAGAATGAGAAGGGACTTGAGTCAGTTGTTTTCCCCCCTTGCACCCTCAGCTCAGTGCTTGCTGATCTCGTGAATTTGAGTGGAATTACTAAAGTTGTCTCTGACAGTTATCAGAATTTTTCACTTTTCACAAAAAATTATTGTGGAAATATGGAAGGCATTATTTAGACTTGTTTTTAGTGCCATAGTCTGTAAGAAAAAAAATTATTGTAAGAATTAACTTTTCCTGTCAAAATACATAAAATTATGCTGTATGTAAAAAAAATTTGGTGTCATTGATATTTTGGGCATAACTTGATTTCTGTGAGAAAGTAGAAATCTGAAACTGAATGTTCTGTGCATCACTGAGATCCAAGTACCGTGTGGATTTTTAGCTATATGAACATAACTGTTTTTCTCACCATACCTCTTAAATTTTTAACTTTAAAAAATTTGCTCATAACTTTTTTTTTTTTTTCATATGGAAACTAGCTTGTGATTGAGGATCTTTAAGAGTGTGGTGCTTTGCTTCCTTCAGGAAGCATGCTGACTGGTGTTACAAGATGGTTAGTGTTTTGATTCATTCTCAATCTCTTGCTGATTGTGGCTATTGGTTTATTCCACCCCCATTTGCTGTGTATTGTAAAAAATCAAGAATGATAGATAAATGTCTGTTCTGTGACAGATAAATGCAATGTGTGCATTGATGGCTTAACGTTGTGTTAGACTTAGGAAAGCAACATAGGCTGAGTGTGGCATCAGATTAGCTCTGTTTAAATGGCTGTAGCTAAATTGGAGCAAATTGTTAACGTCAGAAGATTTGTTTCAGTTATTCAAATTCTTAGTTCTAGTTTAAACTGCAATGAGGAATGCATTGGTTCAAAAACAGTGTCCAAGTCTGCTCTTCTTTCAAAAGATAAAGCTTATAATTTAAAAGCAGCCTTCATAGTGAGAAATTCTAAAGCTGTGGGCACTGGGGATGAGGGTGGTTTGCAACTCTGAAAGTGATGGGAAAGGAAGAATTTGAACCTTTTCAGTGATTTCCTACTTTGAATATGCTTGCTGAGTGGTTTATGTAAACCCATTTTACGTTGCAGTCCAACAGTCTTAAACACATGTGCAGAGCCTTACTTCCTCTAAGGGAATGATAATTGACAGCTGAAAAGCAGTAACTTCTTGGTGGTTTTTAATGTGATGACAAACATTCATCTGAACACAGTCCTTCATGTGCTCAAGACGGAAGAATACTTTATTGTTAAGTGTCATGAAGAAATCAAAAAAGTGCATCTCTGTAGGCAAATGTAGTCAGAATAAACAGTGTGTCCTGTTTCAGATCCTTAGAAAGGTGTTAGAGAGATTGAAAAATACTATGTGTAGATGAAGGAAACAAAAGATTACATTACTTGCATAGTTTTCAGGGACAGAGGAAGAAAAATGTTCTCCTCGACCAGAATGCATGCCATTGCCACCATAGGTGATTATGTCATGCCATATTAAGGTGGGACAAGATAATTATATTGAAACCAGTTTGTCTTTTTTTGAGTCTATTCCTCCACTGCCCTGCTGTGAGCAAGACAAATTTGTCATTTACTGCTAAACTTATTACTTACAACGTACAGACCAGAGTATTGTTAAAGGTGAATAATGAGGATTTTGAAATTCTTCATATGAGTTTCTGCTTCTGCCTACAGTAGAGATGGGTACTTAGATCTTTTAAAAGGGAGGCCTATTACTACATTTGCAGAGCTCACAGGTTTTGGAGGTATGGTGAAGCTGCTGTATGCTTTTTTTTAGCCATATCTACTATTATAATTAAGTATCTCTTCTTACTAACTCTCTTTTAAATCCCTAGAGTGTTATACAACATAATTACCACTGTGGTGTTAAGATAGAGGTAAAGTAGTTAGAACTGTACTTAGATGTTCGCTTTGAAAGTAAAGCTTTCCTTATTTTTAAACCAGTTGGCTTCCTGTGAGATATGACGGTGGAAGACTTTGTAAAGAATTGTAAATGTGGAGGAGCTAAAGCCTTGCAAATGAACTTGGGAAGTGTGATTTCATGAGAGACATGCCAAAGAAGCTTTTGGGAAGGGAAGACAAGACATCTGCTTGGTAGTGTGTAAGAAATGATGTGAAATAAATCTAAATAAAAGGCTGTTTACTTGCGTTCCTTTTATTTTTAATGGTATGTGGATTCAGTGGTAAAAAATAAAAAGGTGTGCTTTTAGGATGTGACCTTCCTACTTTTGTACTACTCCTGTCCTCAGATTTTTAAGTATTTTTGAGTATTTCAGAACAGAATAAAACGGATACTTGCGAGAGGTGAAAGGAGAGTAGAGCTTTTAACTTTTCTAACATGCTGCTCGTGAGGCTTTCTGGAATCTTACTGCACTTCTGATAAACTCTTGAGGGAGGTGCTGGAAATACAGTAGCAGATAGTTCTATAGATATGTGTAACTGCTTAAAGTGAGTGGCAAAGTTGCAAGATAAAGAGACTAGAAGCTTGAATTTGGTTTAATGGAGACGGTAAAAGGAAAGATTATGTGATCAAAATTCTCGATACGTTTGTATGGACTCTTGTTGAAAACACAGGAGGTGTGATTAAACAAGAGGCAGGTATCTGAGAAAACTGCTGTTAGTCATAAAAGAAAAAAAAAATCTTGAAGATGTGTAAAAAGATTCAGCAGAATCTGGAAAAACCCAGAATTGCATATTAAGCAGATAAATAACTTCAAGAGTTGTGTATTTGGGAGAGTGCTTGTGGTCAGCTGGGCTAACAAGTTGGGAAGGAAGATAGGTTGTGTTGTATCCATAGTTAGAAGTGGGAGAGAACAGATGAACTGGAGATTTGATCTAATTATTTTATAATTTAAGCAGTAGTCCTTCAGTTCTGCCAAATACAAGATAAGTGAAAAGAGAGGCTCCTAGATAGTGTATTATACAGAAAAGGGAGCTTGGAGACCTGATCAGCAGTTAAGTTAAAACTGGGAATACAGGCTTGTTATTTCACCTATTGCTTCTGAATGTTTCTTCTGAGGTCTTAGGGAAAGTATCTAAGGCAAGAGAGAAGATAAAATGCCAAGAAGCAGACGAAACAGTAGCACTTGAGGAGCCGATAATGTTGCTGAGTTGATGTAGCTGACTGTACCTGTCCTGATGTTTGTCAGTGTTATCAGTGACTTGAATGTAGAGAGAGAAGATAAAAACCTACATATGCAAAGAAAACTAAATTTCAGGTGTCTGGTCCTGTAGTGGAGTAGAAAATCCTGAGTTGGTAGGTGTCTTCATTCAATGTAACGTTTGAGGCGTGATAGATGGCTTAGGTTTCACACAAGCCAGAATTCAGTGGTAGTCCTCAAGTCAGCTTATCATACATCATGTGCGTTCTGAATGTTTGGCACTACAGTGTCACAAATGTGATGTACAAGTATTTGCGAGGGAAAGATTAAAATAAGTGTTCCTTCTCTCCTGTGAAAACTAGGATATCTAATGTTAGTGATTATATTCTACGTGAAAGATACAATTTAAAATGAAATTTTCAGTGCAACTACTCTGTAGCTGCCAAATATAAATAAAAATGACCGTGTTGCTACTTATGCTTCAGTACTTCGGCAGATTGCCTAGCTTGTTTCAGTGTAGTGTAAGCTAATGGAAAATCTGAAGAGAATGAAAAGGAAACAAAGTCTGCCAAAAGATAATAATATTTGTTCAAAGAGATGTGCTAAAGAATTTCTTTATATACTGAAGCCAGTATAAATACTGCTTGTAGTTCTGAGGATTTTGTGCCTGTTGCCAAAATTGTCAGTGTAGAAGCAGCTGTGGATTTTTTTTCCTTGAGCTATGATTATATGATGACGAAATTTGTGTTCTCTGTTCTAAACAGGTGTTAACCACCAAATCATTATATAGTATACACGATTGAGTATGTCAGTTTCCAGTGGAGAAACAACTTGTTCTTGAATATGCAGAGTAAGTTTGTTAGAATTAATTCAGACTAACTCAGTTGAAAATTAGGTCTGCTGCATTTCAGAGATTCGTCATTTCTGACACTCTCCCTCTCCCCCCTAGCTTTTAAAGTGGTGAAATCTCAGCTATAAATCATTTGCCAAAGAAGAAATTGATTATGAAACAGACGTTATATTAATCTCTTGTCTGCTGCTAGAGTTTCAAGTGACTTCTCATTTCTGTGGCTTCCTGTGGTCAGATGAAAACATGAAATTTCTGTTTTAAGTTTCATTTTAATTCTGAAGATTTTGAAAGCAGTTGTAACAATTCTATAAAGGACTGGAATTACTGATACCTGTTTTTGCTTTACAGCCCACACTATCATAATTCAATGCTTTGGGAACAACGCCTGTTTAAATGTTAGTTTTCAGTTTGGAACTTGGTTAATACATTCATTTTAAGTAATTCTTTTAGTGATATTGGAATAAACTCATTGAGAAAATTTTATACTAGTTGGGATTCTGTAAGTTATGAAATGTGGGGTTTTTTATTCTTATAGCAGCAATTTAAATACCAGTTTAACAGTTCTAGAAATGAAATATAATCTCTTGTTAAATATGTTTTTTGGTTAAATAAGAGAAAGCTTTGTGTCCATTCTCAGATTGTTACAGTTTAGTGAAACTAACCTGGATTTGAATCAAATTACCCATTTTTAACTACCTTGTTTGTAATTACTCAACTAGCTCTTGCAAGTAAATGCCTCAAGGTGTGGGTAATACAGGTGGAATTTGAGAAACAGTACTTGTAAGTCCACTTGTGATGTTCCCTGGTGCTGTCGAGGAGTTTTTCATTACTTTGCAATGAAGTAGTAGGACTTTTGGGTGTATATAGAGGTTGCCCAGGTCTCTGATACCATACTTGTCTTCATTTTTTCATTATTTCACTGGGAGTAGTCAGTAGAACAATATTTACTAGTTTGTTGTCACATGGTGTGCTCAGTAACTGCACCCTTGAGTTGTCAGATTTCTCATTGCTGAAAGATGCACCATTTAATTTCCAAATGCTATAGTTAATCTCATAACTAGCAAATAGTACTGTATAGATGCATTTTTGTATTTTTTATGTTAGGTTACAGATTTCTAATTTTTTTGCTTTCTAGATGCTTTATTGTAAAAAATACATAAAAGAACTGTTTTTATACACCTTTCAAATGATGTGAACCATCTTGTAAGTGTTCTAAGGAGCTGCACATAATTTTTACTTCAATAGCTGAATTCCATAAACCGGATGAGTAGGCAGCAAATTTACAGCCATGAAGAAAACATTTAAGATGGGTGCTGCAATTTAAAAACAACAACAACAAAAAACCCCCCACCAAAACAAAACAACAAAAAACCCCCAACAAACCACCACAAAAAACTAAACAAAACCAGAGTAGATTTTTCTTTCAAGTTACCATGATGCTCATGAAGAAAGGAAGAAAATGGCATTAAGATTTGGGAAAGATTAGAAAGAGAAGACTGTCATGCTAGATTATAATCTGTTACTGTATTTAATACCTAATATACGTTTTTCCCCCCACAGAAATTAGCAGAGTACGGAAAGACATGTATAACGACACATTAAATGGTAGTACGGAGAAGAGAAGTGCAGAATTACCAGATGCTGTGGGACCTATTGTACAGTTACAAGAGAAACTATATGTGCCTGTAAAAGAATATCCAGATGTAAGTATATCTTTTTAGTCCCTAAATTATTTTTTGATCCTTGTGGTCGTCGTTAAATGTAAATTTCATGTGATGCTACCCTTGGATCACACTGAATTGCTTTTGACAAGATACTTCTTAGGGAGCAGTGTATGTTCCACTTGGTGGCTTGATTTGTAGTGAGTGTGAGTGGAAGAAGGTTGTGTTAAATACCAAACTAGTATGGGTTATAAAGCCGTAGATCTAAGATCTGAATCATCTTGTTCATTCAGTACTGTCAGTCCTGAGACACTGTGTAGTGAGTTTTATGAGGGAAGTAGTTCTTGGGACAGTGTTTTTTCCTCTTAGTATGTCTCTAAAAGTCAGTTGGAGAATCCTTAGAGACCCTTTAGAGACCTTTTGGAGACTGTACTTAATCTCAATTACTGTTTGTCCCATAGCTGTGTAACCAGTTCTGTTGCATATAGAAGTGTCTTTATCCTGGGGTTCTTTCCACTCCCCCCACCCCCCACCCCTTAAGCAAAGCTCCTTGCTTGCATGCCAATGTTATGTTCTCCATTGGGTGTTCTGTTCTATTGTACACCTACCGTTTTGAGGGAGAATGGTTTCATTTAACTAGAAGAACTATTTAGAATTCCTGTGGTCTGAATGGTTTCTTAAAACAACTTGGGAAAAATAGTCCTGTCAGAATCTACCCCAACCATTTTCATTGATCACTGACAAAATAAGAAATTGTGTTATTCCTCCTTGACAGAATTTAGAGGTCCTGTTGCAGTGGAGGAGTGCAGGGTCCAAGTGAGGCATTTGCACATTGAAGTGGCATAAAGTGGAAGAAAGTACAGAACAGCAAAAAATGGAAGTAACACTTGTGTATTTCTGTGGCTTTTCTTTGTATCATTGATTAGATTAAGCTCTCCAAATTGAGCTTTATTATTTTAATGCTGCTTAGAACACACAGGCCTCTAAATAAAACCTCATTGTGCCATACTCCATTAAGAAAATTAAGTGCAAGTCATTATTCAGAACAGAATATTTAGACAAATGTCTCTTCTCCCTTTTCAGTTTTCATGAAGTTGTTCTGTTGCTTTTGGGTTAAAATACCTGTACTGGAAAAAGTGTTCAAAGAATTTGAATTGGCAGTAAGGACATCTCTCTCCCCTTCTCTTCCCTTCTGTTTTTCTTCCAATTTAAATAAATGCATATGCATGTCTRTATACATATATGTACACATATGTACATGCATACATATCTCCCCACACCAAAAAGAGTGATTCTTTTGAAACTCCTTGGAATTACAGATTTTTGAGAGGAACTGTGCTATGCAGTTGTTCCGTAAAGCAATGTAAGTAGCTCTGTAGTTAGATATCTGTATATATCTCAGAGGTATATTGCTTATTGGCTCTTTAAAACATAGCTTAGTTGCTGAAATCTTGGGTTTATAACTTGACAGTGCATCCTTTGCAAAGAGTTGCCTTAGTTACTGGTTGTAGTTTTTACAAAACTTGATGCTTGCTGTACCAGGACCATGAGATAGGAGGAAGAAAAAGGGGTTGGATTTCCTATAATTATTAAGCTTTTCTTCTAGAAATCAAGGGTGTAGTAGCTTAGCTCTTCACTGCCAGTTAATTATCAAATATAGTGTAAATAAGCAGGAAAGAGTCTGTCTCTAGTTACTGTCAAAGCACTTGTGTAACTTCGGGTGTACGATTTCTCTAGCTACCACTGGCTCTTTGTGTGCCTTCAGAAGAATGCCTTTGAAGTGGCGACTAATTTATTTTAATAAATTCTTACAAATTCAGACGTTGGAGAGTCTTGTGATTTGTATACATGTGACCTGGAATAGAAAGGTAGTTGGTTCTTGTGAGATGATGTGAAACGTTTGCTAGAAAATGTACAGCTTCTACCACTGTGGTGGTACTTGGCAGCTCAGGCTTCACTGGGGAGCCAAACCCAGTGTTCTCTATGTGCTCCTGCCTGTCTATGTGTTGTCTGTATTTGTTCCTAGCTACTCAGAATGGGATCCGCACAGCTTCAATAATTGGTTAAGCAACTAGAATATACCACTACATACAAAAAAAGCTGTGGTTTTGTATGTAGGCCCTTTCCAAGATCTTTCTGCAAGTTAGAAATTAAATAACCTGCTTCACATTCAGGCTAGTACAGCGTTCAGAAGGCCTGGAGTACAGTGATTCCGACTTGTCTTTAAAAAAACTGTAAAATTCACTTGTAAAGATTCATTTCACCTGGAAAGATAATTTCACTGTAATCGCACAGTGTTACGTGAAACTTCTTACTCGTATCTAGCAATTGATTTAATTGTTATCAGATACAGGGAAGACATGCTGTGCAGACTATCAGAGTGAATTTGTCAGATAAATCCAGTTAATTCTTTCTATCGCCATCGTTCTCTTCCAACTGACAATCTTGTATACCTTACAAAGACATAAAAGATGGATAAACCTAAAAGATTATTCAGAGAAGAGTGACCAGAAACTGTTTTCTGATGTAGCTTTAGTAATATTTTTAATAACAGAAATAATTTAAAAAATCAACAAACTTTTATGATGTTCTGATAAACTTTTGTTCTGGTAAATATTTTTGACTTATGATTTTAAGCATATARATTAGTTGACTGTAGTGAATACTGAATAGTACTATAGTGCCATTTTGTGCACAGAATCCTTAATTAATTGTGAGGCATAAAAATAATGGTCTGCCATAATTTTAAACAAAGTTATGTTTTATAATATGTATATATAAACATACATATATACATATATGTATAAAAGATGAAACAGTACATTTTCATAGCCTACATCACTTTGGTATTACTGTTTGACTGTCCTTTGAGTACCTATACAGAGGAAAGAATATATAAAATTCAATTACAAAGCTAAAATAAATACATAAAATCCCCTTATAGTCTCTTAATAGTATAGTTTTTTATATGAATGCATATTGAGTATTTTTATTCTGATTTTTATTCTAAGACCATAGTTGATGCAAGGTTCAACTTTCCAAAAAATCGTCTTGAAACAGCCTGTAGTTTTTAAATGCTGACTGTGTAGAGTCTGCATTTCTACTTCTGTACTAGTAAGTGGAAGATATGCAAAAATCTTGCTAAAGAATAACTAATTTTCTTTTGTGTGCCATATTAATAAGGAACATTTTTCCATGATGTAATCACAGTCTGATAAATTGCATAACTATTGGGGTGGTCTGCTTTCTGGCTCATTATTTTTGAATTGCAAGCTGCAGTAATGCAATTGTGTATATTTGTATGTATTATTTTCTTCTAGCACCCTTGGAAGGTGTTAGATCTGCATAGAAATTTTAGTCTTAAAACTGATATTTGAGCTACTTAGCTTTTCTGAACCATGTATGTGCCCGTGAAACTTGAGAGAGAAATTGTGCAGAAGGCACCAAGAAGATTAAATTCCATTAGTTGTCCATAATTTGCCCTTCAGTTAAAAATGTGTTCTCTTTACAGTTAAATCTTTGTACACTCATTTAAGTGTTTGGTGTTACAGTTTGAAGGCATTTCCAGTTCATTGAGAAATATCTTCCATCAGAGTTTAAAAAAGTTAGAAGAAAAGATGTCAGGAAAATTATTGAGCTCTTAGGAAGCAGAAGAATGGAGGATATGCTATTTTTTGTGGGTGAATAGTTAATAGTCTTTAGCATTTCTTATGCTTCAGATAAATGATTAATTTTCTTGAATTTCCCTAAAGAGCCGAGACTAAACTTTCTGTCTGATATCAATTTAAACAGTTTTTGGAATTAGTACCTACAAATGTTGGACTGAATAAATGTTTTTCTATTATAATCATGGCTTTATTATTAATAAGTACCCTGTTAGCTCTGATTAATGTGAAATTCTCTGTTGGAACTCTTCTGTGCCTCTTCAGTAAAAATGTAAGAACTCAGTAATTATCGCATCTAAAGTAGCATGTCCTTTGAGTATACTGAAGCTCAAAGGCCAGCAGTGATAAACAGCTTGTGCGTACTTTCTGACCATTTTAGTTAAAACTGTTTAATTAGTACAACACAACGATGAACACAGGGATTCATTTTACTATGGGGAACTTACTGACAAAACGTTTAAATCCTTTTTCAATTTGGTAATATCGGAGTTTAATAGCATCCCTAATATGGATTAGGAAAATGATAACATCCTCTTTATTTATTGTTCTGATTCTTTTACTTAAGCTCTTCATTCCCTAGTGGTAAACAGGGAAGGAGGCTAAAAGAGCTGGCCTTGTTTACCCTTGCAGTAGGAAGGAAAGAGAGAATATAACTGGTCTCTGTAAATAAACTTGGGCTACAGAGTTACCAGCAGGGCTGAAGGAAGATTTGGCAAAAGGTCAACTACTGATACAAGTACAAATGTATATGAAAGAACTAAAAGAGTTTGATTACTAATTGCCACTCTGAATGAGATATTTGGAAAAACATTCTGGTAGAAGTAGTGGGAACAAAAAAGTTAATTTTGAGTTTGAACTTATATATAATTTATGAGAGGCTTTACGCACTCTGGTTGCAAATGGTAAGGGAATGGATTCATTGAGAAAGGTCCCCTTTGTTTAGTTGCTAATAAAACGGAGACATGCCTTAATATTTGTAGCTTTTTTTACCCTTTCTGTCTAATGTTTTATTGGATATCCTTCCATTACTGACCATCTGATTCACCTTTTGAAAGATAAGTTTCTTTTGAGCCCTGGTTCACACTCAATAGCTTACTTTTTTTTGGTAGCACCTTGCTGAAAGATGACATACATTGTCATAATTTTATTCAGAAATAAGCCTGTCAAATCTCCAGAGTGTGTTTGTCCTCGGAGGTAAAAGGATGGAAGACGGTCTAGAATACATTGGAGATAAAAACCTTGTCCTTTAGTCTCTGATGGTAATCTTGCAGGCTCAGCATTAGTTCAGCAGTACCGATGAACTTGGTCCATATCTCATCATTCTGAGAGTTATTTCTTCCCCATTTTACTCTTCAAGCATTGAGTGCAATTCAGTTAGACTGTTAATATTCTTATTCCCATTTCATTCTTACTTTCAAATTTTGCTCTTTAACTATTTGCAGATATTCTGTGTTGTGTGTGTGTGTGTGTAAATAAAAGGCAGGGTGGAGGTAAGACAAGTAAAGACTAAGTAAATAGCACTTGCTTTGGCTAGGGACAATGTTTCCCTTAATATTTTTCAAAGTAAATTCAGAAATCTGGTAGAAGAAATGAGTTGCATCTGGTACTGATACACAAGTCGAACATATTTATTAGGATACCAGTTTGTTATGGTGATGCTGGTATTAGTAACTTCTTCAAATTAACATCATAGGATTAAACTTCTAGTGGTGTCCGGCATGTATATGACACTTCTAGTAGAAAGTAGTGGATTATTTTTCTTGTTTAGTCACTGTACAAGTCCGACTCATAAGGGTAGGAGTCCTCTAATCTGACATTAACAGCTAGTGCTAGACATTTAGGYGTCTTCTGTACACCATGGATGAAGAGGAGTGCATGTGTGGGGAAGCCAAGTGCTGAAAGAGAATGGTAGTCTAAACAGTTCGTTTGTAGATGCCTGTTGTTTTTCTATGAATGCAATATCTAAAATTTTAGTTAGAATAAATTAATCTTACTAAAAATGGTTAACTTTGGGAATTACAAAATTTGAGGTTGCAAAGGATGTGTCCAACTGAACTTTTTGAAGAGCAAGCTAAGACCTAGTAGTCAACATCTATCGTGCTTGTTTTTGCTTGCACGGTGCATTATGGCTCGTCTCTCAATTGTAATTGTCTCTGCAGAGTTAGGCTTTCAATGGGCAATCTATTTGACCAGAGCTGTCTTCTTAATACTCTCTTTTGTTTTAGAATTCTGCACTTTATGCACATAAACTTCTTTAGTTCATGGACTACAAAAATATTTGGGTGCATGGTTTCAGTTGATCATGTACTGTAACTCTGTTGTGTCGGTTTGTCTATGCTTCCTTTTGCTGTACTGTTTTCCCTCAGAACTTCTACTTACTTTGTGTAGTAGCTCTTGCAAGACTAAGTACTGAAGAGTTGTGTGCAAATACAAATAATGAAAGGTCAATTGTGGGGCAGAGATATTTGTGGAATATTAATTTTGTTTTTCTTTGGTTTTTTGTTCAATCTGTTCTTTCAAATGTTTATCATAGTAAAGAAGGGTTTTCTACAGAGAGGAGGAAGTGCTTCAGCATGACATTTTTGCTTGCTGTTGTGAATAGGTCAGGTACACTTGGCTACACTTGCTGAATTTATTGGTTCTATTTGTGAATTAAAATCCTGTGTACTTTAACTAGGATTGGGGACTGCAGTAAACATGGAAATATATCAGTAAGGGCTAAACCTATACTTAATTAAGAGCAAGGTAGAGCTGTGTTTAAAATGCATATGTGGATTTACAAATTACTGTTTAGGCATCAGAATCCCTAGTAGATGCACTCAGTTATTCAAAGTCAAGAACAGATCTTCCCTTTTCTTCAGAGAGCTGAAGTTGACTCCTGAAGGATGGGGTTTGTAGTTGAGAAGTACAATGTTTTAAGGAGGTAGGAAATACAGAGAGAAAACCCCTTTCTTGAGAATGATGAGGTTTTTAAACTTTTTTTCCTCTGGTTAGTTGACAAAGGAGACCTATAACACTGAGCTGCTGTACTTTCCCTAGAAACTTAACCTGGCAATTATAATACCATGCTGTCTTCCTTTTCTTTTTTTTTTTCTCCTTTTTTTTTTTTTCCCCTCCATATCTGGTGGTCAGTAAGCTTTTGACAGGCATACTAGATATTTCTTCCTTTTTAGTAGCTCTGTAGTTCAGGTATTACTGTTTGTACACTCAGATTTTATGGAGTTGCTCTTGCAAAAGTAATTCAGTACTTTCTTGTCAGAGGACAGCGTGAGTTCTGTAACTTCATATAGGTAGATCAGTGAAATTTAAGTCTTCACTAATTATGCTTGTTCCGTGTTTCGCCAGGATAAGAAGGCACCGAGCCCCATCCTGAATTGCTATTAAAAGTAGTTTTGAGCAGCAGTCAAAATATCAGCCTGGTATTTTCCTTGTATCTCTCCTAAATCATACACTCAGGTAAAAATAAGCTTACATGTCCTCAATACTGAAGGGTCTGTTGTTTATTACTAGAATAAGTCTGCCCACAAGCCTTGGGGGTGCATATTAATTAAAAAAGAAAGTTGCCTTTTAAGCAAGAACATGGACTAGTTTTTTAAAGAGGTGTGCTGTTTTTGGGTTCTGCTGGTTCTGAAGTTCTTAACTCATTAATATGTTCTAAAGTATGTATCACTTGTCAAGGAAAAGTCTTCAGTGTAATGTTGCATTTATAGCATTCATTTCTGATTTGAATTTGATCCATAATTCAAAAGAACAGGATTGTTGTTCTCTGCATTTGTGTCTCATCAATGTTGGTCCATCCATGGTTCTTGTTAAGAGGAAGATTGTACACAAATACCAGCTTGTGGAGTAAACTTCCTGTTTAGATCTTTCCTTTCTTCTTCCATGTTTGATTTCATAGCTTACGAACTGTTGTTCACCTGCCTTAGTTTTGAACGTTGGATTTAGAATAAAACACAAATGCTACCTCAATAGATATCTCTGCATAGGAGATTCTGAGGTTGTGTAGCTAATAGGTATTCATCCATTGTTGTATGGATCTACTCAATTTATTCAATTAGTCTCTCTATTTTTGAAGCCAGTTAGAACAGTAGTTGGACACAGTTGTTTCACTTCAGTTACTTTAGCATAATATTAATTCACAATTCTAAGCTTTTATATGTTTCTTTTCTCTTTCTTATTAAAAGCAATGTAAAATAGTTGAATTCGGTGAAGGCACTGATTCCTTTTGAAATTTGCTACACTTTTTTGAAACTGTGTGCGTTGTTTTTCTTTCATATACACTCACTATTTTAAGAAAAATAATGCTGGTTGATGAGCAGCCAGTTCCTTTTTATACCTTACTTGCACTCCTTTTAGTTGTCTCTTATAATATAGCATAGTACCCCCTGTCTTCAGGGAAGGCTCATGCACCTGTCCTGATGGTGTACATTCATCCACCCAACACTTAATTTTAAATTGTTTGGGTTGATTAATGCTTTTTCAGAAGCTTCTGTTTCTTTAGAGTACTGACATAAGCTTGATCAATATCTTTCAGCTATGTGGTTTATAAACAATCAGAACATACTGATCTAAAAATTCAAGTTCATTCTAGTAACAAACATTATGATCTGTAGTGTCAAAGGACGCTGAGGGCTTTGACCTGTTGTCAGTGATACAGGGACTGCTTGCTCTGGGAAGATCATCAACTGAATTATGATTTAAAGTTGTCTTAAATATACAGCAGTTTCTCAGATTATTTTTTTCCCGCCAAGTACAGGTGGTCTAAAAATGTGAATGCTGCATGAAATAGGTATCTCTGTATTGCTGTTCCAAATTTATTATTGTTATTAGTGGAAATGGCCAATTGTTATCTTGTTAATGTATCTTAAGTACAGATGGCAATGAATATATTATTCAAATTAACATATTAAATTTCTGGGTCATATTGTTTAACCTAATTGTTTGAATTTTATCGTTTGAACTCATTTTACTGCATTTGATTACTGTTGTTTTTAAAGTGAATGTCACTTGCATTAAAAGTAAAGCAAAGTTGCTGTCATTCAACACAAATACTAAAATAGTATTTCTTAGGCTTTGATCTCTTTAAGATTTTTCTCAAGTTAGTCTGGCCAAAATAATATTTTGCATCTTTTTTTTCTTCCACAAGTGCAAATGTTGTCCTTGAGACCTGGAAAGTTGTAAACAAATGCTTGTGAGTCTTTCTGAAGGATTTCAGTTTCTTCAGGGAGTCAAAGGATGGGCAAGCTGAACGAGAGAGAGACCTGGAACTCTGGCTTTGTAGTATAAATAGGGCTGGAAGATAACTTATTATATAGAGATATATGTTACTACAGACAGGTAGATTGGCATGTTAACCTGAAGTGCATCTCAAAGCTTTATGATAACTCTTTCTTGTGCCTTTTTTCCTGTGGTAAATATGAGGTAGTTCCTCTTTTGTTGCAATGACTGTGGTGGTGGTCGTCACAGAACTGTTGAATGTGGTAATGTCTGTCTGTCTGCCTCCTTACTTTAAAAGCCCCTGGGTAAAAGGCAAAAGCTGGTTAGAAATGAAGCCTGAATGTAGTAACAGTTGATATGCCGCTATTTTAGTAGTGTTGTAATTGTAAATGTTTAGGATAATAGATTCAATATGATTTGATATGCAAAGGTGCTATTATTACTGTAATACTAGGCTGTAATACTGCTGCTCTGTACTGCTTGATGCTGGCTGAAGCACGTAACTCTATAGTGCATATGTCATGAGACTTGTACCCTCAAATGCTCCTGACCAGTTGGGCTTTTTAAGATGTTTCAGGCACTTTTCAGTTTTGCCTCATTTGTCTTTTTATGTATTACCTTCTTGCAGATAGAGCAGAGAGTTAAGGTTTGGTAATAGAACAGCTTTTAGCAGAAGTCATTTAAAGCAAACAAGGTGGATTAGACCTTAAAGCAGTAAAGGAAATATTGAGAGGGCTATAATTTGAGATATCTTCCGCGTTTCTGACCTGTTCTCCTGCAGTTCTAGGCTTGAATTTTGCAAACTTACTGATTCTGGCGGCTGTACATGTATATTGAACACTTTCGTAACAGCCTTTTCAGAAGGTGAATGGAATTGTTCAATTTTTCACTTTAAATATGGTCAACATTGAGAAACCTATTTATGATTTTTTTTTTTTAGAAGAAATAATTGGACAACAGCAAGTAGACATGGAAAGCTACTAGTCTTTTTTCTTTTACACTTGGTTGAAGCATGTCACTTGAAGTCTGTAGTAGAATGACAAACTACCAATTGTATAACCCTACTGTTTTTTGTTCTAAACTTTTGGGAGGGGGATTGCTTTTGTTTTGATGAAACAATTTAAAATTGCTTTCTGTGACGTGTTTCAGTATTTTCATGGCATGAAATTCTAGACCTAGTTTGGTAAATCAACTCCTAATGAATCTAATGAAGTGCAAACTATGTACATGGAAATTGATCACTATGTACAAAGCTCCTATGGCTAAGCATTATCATTCTCTGTTTAAATCATGAGTTTTTGCAGTTCTGATTGTTGAAATACTTGTAGCCTTTGCTATATATTTAAAAATATAAATTTCACAAGTTGATTTGTCTCAAACTAGGTAAGAATTCTGATTTCCCCCCTGTAAATTCATGTAAATCAGAGTTTGTTTCTACTATAGAGCTTTAATTCCATGAATCAGATTGCAGTTGTGTTACCGATTCTCAAATGTGTATAAAAGTAAAGGAGCAAAGCGAAAATTATCTAATTGGTTGTGATTATAAATTACAATTTACTCAGCTAAATTAGATAATTAAAATCAGTCACATGAATGGAAAGCATGTTTATGTTTAGGAAGGTTAAATACCTTAATTTGTCACTCACTGCAGAAATTTCATAAAATGCATTTTTTTTTCCCCAAATATCTTGGTTGAATATGGAAACTTTCATCACAGCTGTCATTGGTAATGCCTACCTTTACCCACAAAACAATACTATGGATCTTTATCATGGGTTTAGTTGTTCTGTTGCTTGGTGTGGTGCTTTACTGTTTTGTTTTGGTTTGGGGTTTTTTTGTGGTTTTGTTTTGTTTTGTTTTTTTAACTTTGCTTGTCAAAGAGAGTGCTATTGTGGAGGAAAAAATAGTAATTACTATTTACATAATACAGCTTTAAGGTCTTCTGATTTGGGAGTGTGCAATTTCTGTGTTTCCTCCCACCTTTCAAGGTGACTAATAAATTTATTTTTGGAACTTAGAATTATAAAACACTGAATAATTCAGCATAAAATCTATTGCCTGAAAGGGATGCAGAACTTTGTCTAAAGTTCCAGTAACTAATAAGATTAAATGAAGTGATTACTGAGCACCTCTCCTTTGCATAAACTTAAGTATAACCTCAAAGCCTGTTTCTGCTCGGTCAGCTCTTCCTTTTTGGGGGAGGGAAAGTGACTGCATTTCTCTGGTCATTTTAAAAAAGGGAATGGTGTCCCATAAGTATAAGAATTTCCATTTCTACAAAGTATTTGTAACAACAGTATCACCATCTGCAATGGTGCTCCAATTTAAACCTATCTTTCTCACTTCTAATTACTGAGAATTGGAAGTAGTCTACAGCAAAATTGCCAACTTTAAGTGCCTTGGGTAATGTCACATGTAGTCACATCTAATTAAAAGGTATTATTATGGAAATTAGTTGTTGGACTGTATCCTGAGGAACCTTTGTTACTGGAATATGAGTTTAATGATGTAAACTGTGAGGCTTAGAGGGCACTGCTGGAACCTGCAATTAGGTTTTGGAGACCGATTTACACACAGCACAACTTGTTAATTCTCTAGATAAATGTGTCACGATTCCCAAGTAGAGCATGGAATTGAACAATTTTTACTCATCTCCTGGTGTTATTGAAACTGATGTCTTGTCACTGTTCTGAAAACCTCATCTTAGTGAATAGGATGAAACAGATTATTCACTATCTCACTTAAGCATGCCTACTATTAGATTGTTCATGGGATCTGATTTCCTCAAAGAGTTTCTGTTAACAATCTTTCAATTACTGTTTAAAGGTTTTTATGACCACTTAAAGGAGGGAACTACCAAACTGTACTGTGGGCCTTTAAATCATTGCAAATGGGCCTCTAACGATAACAGAGATTCCTATTTTAAAACCATGAAATTGTTAATTTGTCTATCTTTACAGCTTTCTCACTTATGTTGATAATTCTAAGCAATTTAAAACCCAATTATTTCCAAAATATGACAGTAATTAGATTAGTGTTTTTACATGAACAGAACATGTAGCATAAAATTCATTTTGAGGGATATTATTTTATAGTTACTTGAAATGGAATTGAAACTACCCTATTAAGATTTTCTTTAAACTTGTGGCATGAGGAAAAGGGTTAATGTTTAAAACAATCTTAAATAGAAAGCAAATGTGACTTTAATGCACAGTTTATATTAGTATGTATGAAAAGCATTGAGAAAGCAGAAGTGAAGCAAATAGTGCAAATTAATATAGTACAAAGGGGAGGATTTCTGTCCTATTAGGTGAAAACAGAATAATGCTAATTAAACATGCTAAAAGAACAAATTGCTGTTTCACTAAAGATGTAAAGTTATTATTTATATAAACAACCACACAATTTATAAACAGTGAAAATGAGATCAGAAATTAGGGGGGGGAACCAAAACCCAAAATGTTTTTCACCTTGAGTATGTTTGACAAGGCATGGCTTTTGTCTCTGATAACTGATAAGGTCTCTGCTTTGTTGTTGTGTGTTCTTGTACCTCCTGGCTGCTGATCCAGCCCGCAGTGAGGCGGGTGTCAGCTSAGTGAGGAATGTCAGTAGACTGGAGCAAAAGGGACATTAAATGGTTGACACTGAGGGATGGCAATAAATGAGATGGGAGCTAAATATATAGGTTAGTGACATTCTAGCAGCTGGCTTAAGTCCTGCTGTTTGTTGCTTGGGTATACTAGCCTTAAAAAGGAAGAGAATGCATTGTAGCACGAGGAAGAAAAAAACAGCTGGTGGCTTATCAGTCAGCCCTAATGACAGAGAAGGTTAAAGAGTTTGGAAGGACAAACTTTGAAAGAGTGCTTTTATTAGTAGCATAAAATTCTTAATTTTATATACATAGTTTTATAAAACTAGTATAAAACTTTTTTTCCATGCAGTTTTCCATGGCTCATTCAGTGCAAAAAGAAATGAATACTTCATTTGCTGTCCAAAGAAAGTTATTTTAAAAATGAACTTACTTACTTTTGATTCAAGCAGTTTGTTAGGTGATTTTACAGTAACGTTCTTTTGATGTTTTCTCACTCCGTCATGGGACTCTGGAAACATTTTGATACTTGATTAAGTATCTTGCAGTTTAATACTTAATTTAGAGAAAAAAAATGTTTATTTTTGTAATAGATGAAAGCATGAATGCTCTCAAATGGTATAAACTTTATATACCTTAATCCCCCCCCCCTTTACTAGAGATGTAGAAAAGTATCGTGTGATTTAGATGTGATTTTATATTTGATGCATTTTCAAAACGAAAGTTAATGTTTGGAAAAATCAGTGTTTAATTGCTTAAAAGCCTCATATTTGATATGTAACTTACAACTACATCTAGTTCTTTTACATGCAGTAAAGGCTGTTAGAATGTAAGCTTGAAATGAGTCCAGCGCCTTAGTTAGAAGATTAATCCTGCTTGATACTGTTTGCTGCTTCTTGTTGATTGAGGTTTCTACTGTTTCTTCTCAAGAACTTGTCTAGTTCTTGAACCAAACTTGATTGTTTCTCCTGGCTAACAGCTGTCAGTTGAACCAAAGAGAAGTGAAGAGCAAAACCTCATTTATGGCTCCTCAACAGGTAAACTAGTAATGAACAAGCCTTTCTGTCCTCTCTTTCATATCTGTAATAAGTGTCTGAGTTGGTGGGGCACCCTAGAGGCGGTCCTCCAGTGGGTTTAACAGGTGAGAAGGAATGGCCTAGCCTTTCCCTGAAAGAAGCTGTGGGCTAAAGAGAGCGAAACTGTACACCAGCTTTTAAAAGCCTTTAGTGGAGAGGACTTTGCCATTTTTTTTTTTGTTCTTAAATGCGGACAGGCTCCTTGTGCAGCAGCATAATCTGACATGGTGGGAAGAGATCAGGAAATTCCAGGTCTCCTACTCTTAGGAGGAGCTGGTATGTTCCCTTTCTTAAAGTTTGTTGGAGTGTTTGTAGAAGGGAGGTGTAGCCCAGGAGCTTAGTGGCAGCTTTTAGAAGACTGCAACAATGATAGATGAGTCTCATTTGTCTTAATGTTAAGAGCTGTTTTTTTCCCGTGATAGGAGCAGCTTCTCCTTGTTACGATAGTACTATCAGAGTGCTTTTCTATCAATGTGAGATGGTCTTGCATTAATTTATTGTCTTTGTATGTGTTTATCTTTTCTACAGCGAGTACTAAAACAGGTATGCGAAAGTTCAGGTGGACTGTACATAGCATGATGGTGCACCAGATACGGTTTTCAGGCCTTGAGTAAAAGATATTAGAGAGATTTGAGCTTCTTTGCTCAGGGAATTTGATGTACTGTGTTTAGTCAGGTTTACTTTTTTTATATACCTCTATAGAGAGATTTATGGCTGTGAAGCTATATAGTAATTTGAAAATCTTCTCTTGTGTTCAGTACATGATACCATTTATGAAGTGCTAGTTACCTTTTGAATTAGCACAGCAGCCTTTTGTGGATCTCCATTTTGAATTCTGTAAGTTTTTTAGGTCAATGCATATATTACCTATGTGATACATTATACAAAAATATCAGCAAAATTGTAGCTAAATTAATAAACTTGCCTTCATTCCTTCTACCTATCTAATGCAAGTGCTGATTGTTTATAATATTAGCTTTTTTCCAAGTGATTATTTAATTCTGTACAGTAAAAAACAGAAGCACACAGCTTTTTATATTTTGTGTTACAGGTCAGTAATTTAAGAGTTATTCTTAAATTAATTCTTTCAAACTTTGTAGTCCATTTATCTGACTTCCGCTGCTTCTATTTAAAGCAACTTAAGCAGTGGAACTTCTGCAGTGTTCTATAGTTTCTTGACGCTTTGACAATATAATGTAAGGTCTTCATGGTGGCAGTATATCATTCATTTTCACAAAAAATATAGATCTCCCTTTTGGTTTGTTTGGATTGCTTGCTAGCTTCCATCTGAAGGTTGTATTATCTAATGCCAAAAATTATATGATGGAGGTATAATTTTTCTACAGAAAAATGAAGAAGAAAAAAAAAAATTCATTATACAATCCTGGGACAGTAAAACTCCTTAGAAATCACTTAATTTTAAACTAAGTGGTAAATGTCTTGGCATAAACGTTTACATCTTGGGTTAATTTTTAGAAAACTAAATTGAATATCGGTTAGATGTGGTAATTTTTCAAATCTAGTAGGGTAGGATATTTAATTTTTTGGTATGCTGTTAGATAGAATGACCTTCAAGTTAGCCAAAGAATTTGTGAACAAATGATGTTACATCTTTAGCAGCTAATCTGGCAAAGCTGTGCCCTTGAGATTAAAGATACTATCTTTGTGTTAACATATAAAAACATTTTTTTCATCTTTTCTGCCTTTGATAACACATGTACACACTGTGTTTAAAAAATCAGGTGGAATCTTCTGCCCAGAGGAGCTGAAAATAGGTTTTCTGGGAAGACTCTGTTATATTTTGTGGTTGAATGTGTGGATGAAAATTACGTTGGTACACCAGATAACAAGAGAAATATATTTTGAAGATTTTGATTTTTGGATGTACAGGAATTACTACATCCTGAATTCTTATGGCTGCATTTTGATAACGAATTCTGACAGATACCTAGTTCAACAGATAACAAAGGAAACTGTATGTTGGCTTCTCTGCCTAGTTGTAATGCATTCAGTTAACTAGGTTTAACTACTGCTGAGGTCCTTCTGTCATGTGCATTAGAATTTCTGTGCTAAAAATGAAGTGTTATTTAGATAAATTTCTAGCTATCATGATAACATTTTATTAAAAAATTTGAACATCTGAATGAAACACCAAGTATTTAATCTGAATACTTGATAATTTACTCAGGTTGTCTTATAAAATGCAAGTTAAGAATTTGGAGAAAAAAGTTGTATACTTCAGTGTGTTTGGGTTCTTTTTTTGGTTTTTTGTTTGTTTGTTTGGGTTTTTGTTTGTTTGGGTGTTTTGTTGGTTTTTTGTTTGTTTTGATTTTTTTTGTTTGTTTTTTTAAAATCTGTGCTCTGGGATTTCTTTTTTCTTTAATAAAGACAGCTCTATTACCATTATCAAAATTACCTGGAAAGCTAGCCTGATTTTTTTTTCCCTTCCTTTTTTATAGATCTGATCTATTGTATTTACATGGGGCTTGTAAAGCTGTTTGTCAGTTAAACAAGCTCTCAAAGCCTTCAGCACAGAGGTTATTAGAGGTGAATAATGTGGATTTAAAGGATTTAGTAATTCATTCTAAATCCCAGCTATACTTTTAAATGCATTTTTATTTTTTGCTGTTTTTTAAAGGAGCATTTTAAGCATTAGGATGCAGTCTGCTGAGTAAAAACTGTATTTTATTGACATCACATGGATAATCTGGTTTGTCTAGTTTACAGCTGCAGTGATCAGAAAAAGATTCAGAGCTTTTTGAGTGATCACCAGTGGCTGATATTCTGCTCAGTCAGAAATGAACGTAAATAATCTGCTAATTGGCAAGTCAACTCTAGCAATAAAAATAACCATGCAGAATTGTGGTGTCTTTAAATGGAGTAAGTCAATATTTTTATTTTGAGGTGGTTATGTTCTTTAATGTTGCTGTGCTGTCTTGGGGCTTTAACCGTACAGTACTGCTTCTAAAACAACTTGGCTTTTATTGTAGCAAGCAATATATTTATTAAAATTTATCACTCAAAACAACCTCAGTTTTATATCTGAAATTACATGGTGTTCTGTTTATTTTGACATACTCCAGAACACAATTTGAAGCAGTTTTTAATTTGTTAAATAACGTTATGTTGCCAGAATATAGGTACTAGCAAAGAGAACTTTGTAGTTGAGTAGGGCTCAGTATTACATTACCCTTTGGAAAATGTAATACTTGTGATTCTTGTAACTAATAGAATTACCTTTTTTAAGTGAAAAAGAAAAATCTAAATACAAAAAAATCCTGATTTTTAGTATTAAAAATTCCTAAAAGTTCTTATTTATTGTACCACCTGTTTTAAGATTACTTAGAGAACTTCACTAGTAAGAAACAATAATAAATGAGCAGTTTTTAAGGTAGACCAAACTATTTATTATGGTAATCCATCCTTGAAATCATGAAAGCATGTACTGCTGATGTCCAAGAGGGAAGGCTGCAATTCTTAATCTCACAGGGAGAACAGGTGTTACTGTTCATCACGGATTCTTTACTGTCTTACTATTAAAGCTTTACTGGAAAACATAGATAAATCTTTATCAACATTTCTTATTGAAAGACTGTGTGCAGTTGTTATATAGGCAAGGTCTGTTTACTAACTGGCCAACAAATGCTAAACATTATGCTCAGTTTTGGTCAGCCAGCTGGCTTGCAGCATGTGCCTGTTCATTCAAGAGATTTTAATTCTGAACATAATGTTAATTATTCAGTGTCTGAATTGTACTGATGACATTTTACTAGCTTTCTCGATACGGTGAGTTAGAGGTTAAACAGCACGGAGGAGGACTGACTCATGCATACCATGCAACATAAATACCCCAGTACTTAGAACTGGGATTAATTAATTGTTCTCCCCTGCCCCAAATAGTACTCAGTAGTGAGCTTGAAAAACTTTCTGGAGATCTTTTGCCTTTCTGGAGATCCCATGGAATCTATACTGTTGCAATTGACTTAAGAAGTTGTGCTTAAAAAAAATTTTAAAAAATCTAATTTAAAGGAACTTAAAATGTTACCAAAATTACTGCTACAGTAACTGCGTTATGTAATACCTAGGTTAAATGTAGATCTGGGAAAGAGTAATAGGTGTAGGTATTTGTATGGAGAGAACTCATTACTCTCTGCTACTAGCTGAGTTTTTCATTGTAACCTCTGAGATATGTAATATGCAAAACCTCTGCACTAATGTGTTATTTTCATATTCCTGTGGATGCTGATATTTTTGTATAATACATCACAGACTTCAAACCACTGAATGGTAACTTTGTTCTCCTGCTGTAAAAATACTATATGTTTTAGTAATATATTACAATTATGTTCATATCCTTTACTTTTGCATTAATAAATATTTTACTTACAGAAGTTTTTGAACTAGACTAAGCTTGTCTTACTCCCACGATAATTATCAGTTCTTGCCCATAACAAGATGAGTTACTCTCTGGCTTTGATGTTGAAATGTGATTATGGTAACTGAATTAGGAACCAAAAAAAATCCCCATAATATGTGTTAAAAAAAGTATACAATGAGCTAAATAAAGATGGAACTAGTCTTAGTGAATTACATGTGCACTGAAAATGATGCTTGGCCATTTACTAAACTAAGAAAAAGAAAAATCTTTTCATTATCTCTTTTTTTTCACCAGTGGTAAAGATTTTGCTGTTTTCTTTGTGACCACTGAAATTTTAGAGAATTTGAACTACTTTAAATATTTTTAGCTGTAATGACCCATTTATTAAATGTCAGGGATTAAATTTCTCACACTTGAAGTAATCCTGAAGGTATTTCAAATGGTTGAAATGGTGCTAGGGGTTTTGGTTTTGTTTATCCAGCACAAAAGTACCTAATTGCAAATATGACACATCCTAACTTTCTGAGGGTTGATACTCTGTATTTTGTTGTCCAGTACCTTAATGGTTTTATTTTTGTGTTTAAGCGACGAAGAGATTATTTCATGATAACTTATATGCTTAAGTTTCTTACAGCACAGCATTTCTAATTTACTACTTAACTTCATCACTTAAATGCTTCAATAGTTCTCATTTAGCTTTGATTATAGTATTAGAATGGCATATGTCAGATACCCCCAGCAAATATAAGTGGATATATTTGATATAAGCAGATTATACATGTCATGCTGGTATTCACTACATATGTACTTTGGCATTTACTTGGTTATTTCGCTTAGAAAACATGCTGTAAGGGATGGAGGGAACGTTTGTCGTGCATTGTTGTCTGCAGCCTCTCTCTTATTACCAGTAGGTGTTTTTGGAAGACACTTCAGGAAGCAACTTCATTGTTGTCACTAGCAGTCTTAACAACTACCTGAAGTTAGTTTGTATTGTAAAAATTAACTTCTATATGTGGTTACTATTGTCTGTGTTCACTGTATTGACAATGATAACACCATCTGCTTTGTCAGCCTCCTCTTCCTGTAAATCTCATCAGATAGTCTGTTCTTCTTAACTATGCAAAACATTTGCCAAATTCCACTGGAGTATATTTAATCCTCAAAATACATGCTAATGCAGTTAATGAAAGATTTCACAATTTCAAAATTATTTTATTCCTGAAACATTATGCTTTTCCCACTTGATTTCTTAAATGTGTACAAGTGGCTGTATATGTAAACTTTTCATTCTTTGTTTTCAGTTAATCTATGGTGTGGTCACTGAGTAAGCTGTGTATATGATGCATTTGTTTTTATTTGGTAGTAGTTCTTATTACTGCTTTTCTTCAACAAAAGCTGTGTAGCCGTTTTCTGTTGTGATGAGTGTGGTGTTCAATCACTGGAAATACTTAATAAGGCATGAAATATATCTGAGGTTTTCTATTCATGGAAGAAGAGACTTTCTGTTTCTGTAATCGCCACCTATCAAAAATATAGTGGTATCATCTTCTGTACTGGATGAGATAGTGGCAATAGTTTGAAGTATTTCAAGAAAATACTTTGACTGAAAAAATGGGGGGGGGGGCTGTAAATGTGAACTGAAAGGCTATGTCTTTAGTCAATTCCTGCTGTTATCTTACTGTTGGTGGCAAATTTATTCATGGTCATTTTAGGTAAAGAAAAAAAATAATTTAGGTGTACATGTTAGTTCTTTTAAAGGTATGCCTGTGCATGTGTTTGTGTGTATAAATATATATCACTATAGCTGCTCTTGTTAAAAAAAAAAAAAGAGCAAAGCCAATTTTGTGACAAAGTTGTCATAGTGAAAATGGGTATTTGGTCATGATACATCAATTGAATATGTTACTGCTAGAAAGCATATTTGGTGTAAGGTAGGGTAAATTGCCCATTTAAGTTATTTCTATTCTCCTATAAAATGTTTCAGATCAAATTTCTGAGAAAGTAATCTCAAAGCTACCTATCTGTAATGTTATGCTACAAGTTTTGTTTTCTTTATTAAACACTAAACTACCTAACTGAAAGTATTGAATCTTACCTTCTTAAGGTTTAATATGCTATATTTTGTTTTCCAGTACCTCAGGTGGTTTTGTTCTTGTTTCAAGTTACAGGCTTTCAAAAAATTGAATTGGCCATATATCTGATGTTTCTTATGATTATCTAAAACTCAGCTTAAAGCAATTCAAGCTATTTCTAATAAATGCAGAAATATTTTATGGAAAAATAACTGTATTACCAGTATCATAAACCAATGTTCCTTTAAAAAGAAAACGATAAAAAAATCAACCCCAAACTTGCTAATTTGGGTGGGTCAGTGAAAGTTTTTGTTAGGTTTAGAGCCTCGTCTTATGAGTATTTATGACATATTTTGTCAGCATAGTACTATTTTTTTTATTTTCTACAGTAGTATTTCCAATTTAAGTTTGCATATAAATATGTTTCAGTTAAATGCATTAACTGCTTTTCTTCATCAAAACCATGCATGAAAATAAGTACTCAAATTTAATTGTAACTTTAAGAAATTTATTAATAATTAGGAGTAATGTTAATCTTGCTCACTAAGTACTCACATTTAACAAACATCGTCATAGTGTCATGCACATTCATCACGCTTTCTTTTGAATGCCTTTCTCTTCTTGCTGCAGTTCCTTTGTGTCTCTTCATTACTTTATTTCCACAGTTAGCCCTTTAGCCTGTAACTCTGTCAGATTAAGTTATCTCCCAGATGGTCTTGGAATGAGACTATTATGATCTGGAGACATAGAAGGTTCCCTCCAAGATGGCTAAACTGACTGTCAGCATTGCTGCTTAAGATAAAATTACCAGATGTTCTCCATTATAACATCCAGTTTTCAGTTGCTTCTTAACCTTGACGTATTTTAACCGCTGAACCATGCAGAGTCTTGGTCTTCAGCTGCTTTTTATTTGGTGGGGAAAAGCAAATGAAAACGAAGTGAGCAGGAAATGCTGCTCTCCGTGTCTTTAAAATGCAAACTAAAACACCAGGACATTTTGAACCGTATTTTTGGGATGCTTTAGTTCATTTAATGTATTAGTATACAATCTGAAAGCTGATTTGGGTATGGGAAGGGTGAATATAAGGTACAGTTTTCTGTCTTCATGAAAATCCACATACAGCTTGCCACAGTTATGTCTAACACTTAACTGAGCTGTAAAATAAAATACTGTAATTGGAAAAAATATGAATAAGGGAAGGGCTGAGCTGCTTTCTAACTGATGTAGAAGTCTGAAGTTTTTGTGTCCTGTTATGGTTTAAAAAAAAAAAAAAAAGAATTCATGATATGTAAAGGTAGTCTCAAAATGGAGAACATGTTTTCATGAATGGCATAACTATACTGAAGCTGATTTCTACCGGCAGTTAAGAATTAAATAACATCACCAAGAGTGGACATTATGGTTACAAGTACTCAGTTGTAGTAATTACAGTTGTTTTTTTTAAGGAATTCACAGGATTTATGTGGTTTTTACAAGTTGGAGATCAGAAGGTGAGACCAAATGCCAGATTACTAGAAACACAGACATATTGCAAAGCATTTGTTGTGGATCATTGGTAAAGAAAGGGCTCTTTTTTGTGTGTTTAGAATATTTGCTGAATTTAAATTATTATTATGTGTTAAAGTATTCTTAGTTAAAGTCAACATGAAGCATAGAGTATCTTTTGGTTTTGGTATAATGAGGAACTACTGAGATTTTCCTTAAAATAATGTTTAAGCTGTGTATAAAACGTTTGTACTCAAATACGCATTGTATCTGAGGAACATACAAGCTTTCTAAGACTTTTCCTGATTTCCTTAAGTGGAAATAGACTTTAAGAATAGCGTGTTTTGGCTTTTTTCCAGTGATAAGTAACTAGCTCTGCAAATTCAACGTATAGAAAATTATTGGAACATTTGCTAATAAGATGGTAGAATAAATTAGTTTTTAATTGAGCAAAATAATTGTTTAACCAAATGCATGTGCTTATGTTCTTTCTTGCTAGATTTGGATATTTTAATCAAATCAGATTTTTTCAAATTCTTCTCTAGTAATGAAGGAAAGAATTTTTTTCATCAGATAAATTAGATCTTGCCATATCTTACTTTCAGGTTTCAAAGGAAAACACAAAATACAAAAGGCACAATAACAGTATGAAATTTAGTACTACTGGACTCCTGCAAGTTCCTCAGATTTTAACTTGCATGGACAGATTCTTAAACGCTGCATTTCCCATACACTGTAAAAATCAGACATGCTTCTTTGCAGCCTCTTATTAATCAGCAGCTTTGAGTCTTTAACATAGTTCGTTCTTATTTTTCTTTACTACTTTTGTTCTGAGTGTAGGGGCTGGTGAGGCATAGAAGGACTGTAAAAGCACCTGGTCGGCTTGGGAAATAGTTGTTCTATGCATAGGGAATACAAGCTGTTTTTATCAGGGAATTTCTGATGCAGTGGGGTTGTTAGGTAGGACACCAGATAGAAATTTTGTCAGCTCTTGGTAGTGTCAGTTGCTGCAGAGTAATCATTAATATCCCAGAGTAGGTGCAAACATTAGGATTTAGAGCAGCTTTTTTCCTAATCGTTTGTTTCTGCTTAAACACCTTCAGTAACAAAGATCCTCATGTACAGAGTCTCCCAGCATATGCTGTCTGTCACTTTTCTTAAGAGTGTGTATTTTGGGCATCTTCTCAAAGAAAGGCAACAAATGTCTTACTACAGGATCCTGCTGGTGTGTATTTTGTACTGCTGGAAACTTCAAGCTTTTAAGGTTAGCAAACTAAGGGAATGGGAGTGATGATGCAGAGAAACAGGCAGAGAGGGAGAGCAACATGGTGTAACTAGTTGGAACTTCAGCAAAAAAACCTTCAGCACCTGAGCTCCACTAGATTCTCTGATTCTTGGCTTTTTATGAATATTGTTAGTGTTGTATACTTCCTGGTTCCCTCCATTGTTCCTAAAATGTAAAGGGTTCTAGGTGGTGCATAGGATGCTTTTGTGTTTGTGCATGTCACAAACACGTTCTTCTGGAGGTTGTGTCTTGAATTCTAATTCCGAGTTTGTATAGGAAGTTTTGAGAACACAAAAATAAAACTTAGTTCAGCTCTTCTAAAAAAACAGGAAAATAATTGTGAAATACCATGAGTGAAAATGTTAGACATATAAAAATATATTGAGTATAGAGATATATTAATTGTTGGGGAAGCAGAGACTAACTTGATGAAGGAAAATGAAGTATTTGATTGCTTTTTCTTGTATTGTTGATGTAGAAGCAGTTAATCTTAGCATGGGTCACTTCTGCTTAATTTTTAACATATTCTTTAATTCCAACATGTGTGAGGGTGGATATGTTCAAAGTAATGCAGTCTTAAATTGGTCAAACTGATTTGTTAACCGCTGCTGTTTATTTTCTAGCAATTCACTGGGGGTAAGGTGAATCCTAGAGGATTAGACAAGTGCAGAGTGAGAAAAGCTGTAAGAAATTACAGGGAAATTTTTCTAGCTTTGGGTCTGTACAAATGTTAGAACAAACAGCATTCCTGAACACAGGTGTGTTATTTTAGGGAAACACAAAGCGATGAAGAAGAGTGCGATTAGGTGAGAGTAGGGGACAAACAGCATGAGAAATCTTGAGTTAAATGTCATAGAGATGGTCTTTCTCAGATGTATCTGGTTCATTTCTCAGATGTATCTGGTTCCGATATTTCTGTTTGATAATCTAGCTGGCCTGACAGGTAAGAGAAGCAGTAGCTGCTGATACAACTGTATTCTGATAAAACTTCTGAGACTGTCCAACTAGAAGGCTTAGTCTACACTGTGTTCCTCAGTAATCATCTGCTGGTCACTACTCTCTCTACCTAGGCCCTTCACAAGAGAGTTAGAATTTTTTTTTTCCTGCAGAGTTCTCCGCTACGACTTTGAGATGGTAGTCTGAGGAGCTGAATACTGACAGTGATCCATCAGTACAAAAGCTTGGGAATCATTTGTTAAAGCAATAATTGGCTTAAACTATGATAATTGATTACTGATGACTCAATTAAGACTGCAGCTCGGGTGGGGTCTTGCAGAGTTCTCCTTCAGCTTGGATCTCTAACATATTTAAGAATAACTTGGTTGGTGGGATAGAAAGTACGCTTAGAAAACAATTAAGTCATACCAAATGCTTTTAAAGATGGAATTAAAATTCCAAACTGTCTTGAAATTAGTGTGGCTGAAGTCAACAATGTGGAATTCATTACACAAATGTAGAGCAATATGTTGTGTGTGTGTGTGTGGGGGGGGCATAAATGTTGCATATGAATACAAAACTGGGGAAAACTGGCAAGGCAGAGGTAATGGAGAAGAGTATCTGGGGTCAACGAATGTTGAACCAAACATAAGAACTGAATTTTTGCGGGAGGTAAAGAAGAAACTGGGATGTGTTAATAGGAATGCAGTTTGTAAGATATAATTGTTCTGAGTAACTTAACCTTGTTGAGGTCTCAGTTGAAGTATTGCTTTGTCCGGGCATCCTGCTTTAAGAAATGATCAAATTGGAGGGCCCAAGAAGAGTTAACAAGAATGGTCAGTTTTAGAAAGAACACCTATCCAAAAAGGTTCAAGGTGCTAATGCATACAGTTTGGAAAGAAAAGGTGGGGGGTTGAGCTATCTTGGAACAATTTATAAAAGTTCTTTATAAGGAGAATATTCTGGGAGTAGCTGGAAAAGAAACTGGCTTAACATTTAACAGAATGTGTTGCAGTTTAAGTCAGCAATTTCTCAACTAGAAGCCACAATTCTAAATAGTGTTCAGACAACTTGAATAAAGTTGCAAGCTTGAGAGTAATACAAATTCCTGCTTTTTTTTCTTAGTATCATAAATTGCTCTATCTAAATTTTTTATCCAAATTATCTTATCTTAGAATTTGATTATTCTTTTAATCATGATCCAAGTTAATAAAATATTAGAGGCTGCTGTTTTTCTTGGGAGATAGAGAATGTAATGATAGTGACCTTGTGCGTTGGTTAGAAGAGTGGTTTAAAGTGAGGTTTGCAATATTATTTTAGCTTTACCAGTGGAATGGGATAGATATCTGAAGTTTAGTGTACAGGAAGTGTGGTTGTGGAGAAAGGCAAGTAAGATGCTGTTTATGTAAGATAGTGCTGTGATTTTTGGTATTAAGCATGAAATGTGTAACAAACGCAGGATTTTGATAATATTTCAAGGCTGAACTTTATCACTGGTTCATTGCTTTATCCAGTCTTAGTGAATCTTCCTTAATTTCCTATGATTCACAGTTTGTGTATGCATTCACAAGTGCCTTTAATCTCCCCC
>JAYKAV010002944.1:631712-658209 GCA_035582835.1 Phoebastria nigripes | reverse complement strand
CCCCCCCCGACAGTTGATTCAGACTTCATAATATGTCTTTGCTTTTTGAGTTTGGAATACCGAATAATTTAGGAGTGTACTTTCCCTATGAACAGTTTAGCCATTGTGAAACACAATTATTTTTGTTGAAGAACTTTAATTTGCTTGTGTTCGTAATTTCTGCTCACTTCTAAATAATTTCTGGTCTTTGTAGTTTTATAAGGATTTCAAATATGTTGAGTTGTAGTACTCAAAACCATTTTTAATTAGCTGAGGAAATGAAAGCCAACAACTTCTTCATAATTCCATTGAATAGCTTTGTTTACCAGGATCTAAAATATCCAGACTTCTGTCCTGACTGCAGAGTTCCTGTTCTCTTAATATCTTCTTTGAATTTAATCTTCAGTCTGAAATTTCTAGGTTTATGTATTCTTTGAGCCTGGTGCTTCATCTTTGCACTGTAGTTGTCACAGAGTACTGCTATATGTTCTTAATGCTACCTTTACTTAGTGCTTTTTTTATTTACGTCATAATTTCCAGGATGTGTGCTGAAAGTAATGAAAGGGAAAAAACCCTGGATAATAACTAGGAAATAATGTTATGTATGGCTAAATGGCGGTATTACGGTGTTAAGCGTAGGCAGGGGGTTGTCTGCTGATATTGAAGTTAGCCAACTAAACATGAAATACTTGCTCTATTTGTATGCACAACTGAGTAAAGGATACAACTTAGAAAAAATGACATGTGCTTTTGTCGTGTGTCTGTATATACACATATATACACATACATTATATATATATGGCAAATACAATGTTTTCCAGAAATGTTGCCCATGAAACCTAAAGTGAATACATAATAAGCCTCAGGTTTTTTTCTGTAGGAAATGCTATGGCACGGGTAGATAAAGAAGAGTTTCTGTAGATGTGGGTGGCCAGCCAGCAGTGTGCTGTCCAGATCGAGCCCACCAGAACAGCATGGAAGGGTGAAAAAGAATGTTTTCTGCAGGCTCCTTAGCTGTAGGCAGGGAGCAAATGAATAGTGGGCCTAGGGGCCTTTCCTGAAGGCCCTGTGCCATTATGGGACTGGACCTACACCTGGCACCCAATCAGTCCCACCACATGGAAGTTGGGTGCATGTCTGGTAATGCAACCAGAACCTGTGTGTGTTTCTGTGACGTGATGCACATTGTTGGCCTGCTAATGAGCATGTCTTGTCATGTTAGTGGTGAGGGAGGGTGGTTTGTAGTTTCTGTAAGAGCTCATACGACTTAATGAGGAGGAAATTAGGACTGCCACTGCCCTAGACTACCGGATGTTAAACTTCAAAACCTATTTTCACCTGAAACCTGTAACCCCCAAAGTAGGGGTCACATATGTTTCTAATGTATGAAAATAGTACTTACCTCATTCTTTAACCTCAGGTATTTAGTGTCGTGTTCTAAACGGATAAACACTTGATGATATTTTAGAGACAGAAATACATCTTGTTAAATTTTAAATTAATTTTGTTTGCTTGCTTTTATAGAAATAATCTTTTTCTTTTTCCAGTTTAACTTTGTTGGAAGAATCCTTGGGCCCAGAGGACTAACAGCTAAACAGCTTGAGGCAGAAACAGGATGCAAGATAATGGTCCGAGGGAAGGGCTCAATGAGGGACAAAAAGAAGGTAAGCTCTTGAAAGGTAGCGTAGTTTCAGATGCATAGTTTTATTTCCTAACAGAGGGTAAGCTCATGTCTCTCTTATTCTTACTGGTTGTGTTCTTACTATATGCTTTTTCATTATCTAGTGTTTTTCACAGACTTAGTAAATAACACAACCTACTTTAAAGAAGTTAAATGTGCACGCTCCATAATGGTGCAATTGGGAGTCTAACTAGCAATTATAAAGTATTCTTCAGTAATAACTAACTTCTAATTGTGTCATGGTTCACAAGGTAAAGGTAAAAATTGAAGTTAAATGTATTTTTCCAAGGAAGAGCTGTTAACCTTAAAGGTGTTCTTAATAAGTTTCTTGTATTAAAATACCAAAGCAGTGATTTGTGCAAGTAGTGTGGATTGGAAAAAATGTTTCATGTATTTCTGGCAGTGAATTCTGTCCGAGTGAACCAAGAAGCACTGTGTTTCTGGATTTGTTTTGTGTTCAGGTGGAGTTGCAATGTAATTAGGGCTGTTCCTTGCCCTGTCCTGTCATATACATGCTCTGCCCACATAACTAGGGAAACTACACTTTTCAGGATAGAGCCACCCTGAAGGTCAAGTTGCTCTGGTGGTAACTCATGGAAGTAATTTATTTTTGCGGGTTTATTTTCTAGCTATTTCCCTCCACCTCTGGTTACTACTGCTGAAGTTGCACCAGCATCTCCACTGCAGTTTTGAAATGTGCACTTAACAGTACCCTTTTCCTCTTTGTTCCCATAAGTATTATTTTGATTCTTTCTTTAGAAAACACCCTCTTTTCCTTACCTGGTCAGCCACATAATACATTCTATTGATACATATGTAGCAAATAACAATTAAAAGAGAAAGCTAATGTTTACCCAGTTAAAAATCTCAGACTTCCCAGAGTTTATGACTGTGTCGCTTTCAAACTTCATTTGATGCCACTTGCTTTCATAATCTGCTGTAATACTGTCACCACCCTTTTTCTTATTCTCCCTATAGCTATTTTGGATGTTGAGACTGCCAGCTTTTGAGCAAAGATCTATTCTAACCTATGAGAGTTTTTGGTTGTTAAGACTCTGTAGAAGTAAGAGGGTGATATTGTCTTAAATGCTTGATTTATGAAGGTTTCTTTTTTTTAAAACATTATAGTTTGTGTCCTGAATGCCTTCTACCTCTTGGCTGGGGGGACATTTAACATATAAATGAGTCCTACTGTTATGGGGTTTTAAACTGTAAATGGGTAAATAGAACTTGTAGAGTTGATACTTTTGTACAGGATTTTGAAATACAGATTTCCTATAACTGGGGGTGGTAGGAGACATTAAAATTTCTGAGTATTAAAATTTCAGCATGCTTCACCTGACATACCAAATTGTCTGTCTGTCTGGGTGTAGATGCTATATTGTGAAGCAAAGTGTATGGTTGCCAATATGCGAACAATCTTAATTATATGTCTTTGTGACTATTAATAGTAGTCAAATTTTTACATATTCTATTGTATTGTTTTAAAAAAAAAAAAAAAAAAAAAAAAAAGGAAGAGATCCTGGGGCAGGAGATTTAGTGAAAATACTGCCTCCCTTTAAGAGTTTGCGAACTTCACCTAGTTTTCATAAGAGAAGACTATTTGATCTACTCTTGAAAGCTACCACTTTTTGGCTGGTATATTAATTGGATGTTAAGACTTCTGATTACATGTGTAACAAAGTAAATCTTCACTGTGGAATATACTAAAATTTAGTTTGCAACAAATGAATTCTCAAACTATCAATTCCGAAGACAAATACTGATACCTTAAAAAAAAAGTGAGTACTTAAAAGTTCATTCAGCTTTTTTCCCATTTAAACATAGTTTTTAAAAGACGTTATATTTTTATCAATAATACAATTCTTCATTTATGGGCAGAATTTAAGTTTATTGCTGCTCCTTTTTTGTTTTAGGAATGGTAATTCTAGGTCAGGGTAGTTCATCAGGAGTTAGGTTATGTAACTTTTTTCTGAATAAAAATGTTAGTTCTGGTGCATTTATGTTCATAGATATCATAAGCTAAAACATTTAGGTGTCTATTCTTCAGAAAGTTTGTAAGTATAGATTGAGGCCCCAAGCTTAATGGTCCATAAATAACGTCTCACTGTTAGTAGTGAACGTATATATATTTAAGATAATCATTAATGATGCTCTGATACACCCTTAAAAGTTTTGCACATTGGCTTTGCTGTGTGGAAGAGCGCACTTGGTTGTGTTAGCAATAGCTATACTTGCAAACAGCTACAGCAGTGTAAAAAGAAAGAAAAAAGCTGCATCCGAGGCCTCAATTTTTCTTCTGAAGAGACCCCCCTGTATATGTTTCATTTGTGGACCCCTTTGTAGAAAGCACTTAGAAGAGTAAAGATTACTTCAGATTTCTGGAAATTGCTGTGTGTTCCTTGGCCCCCATGTCATTGTGCCCCCCACTCTGTCTCTTCCCTGTCCTTCTTGTTCATACTAGCCTGAACAGAAACCAGTGTCCCAATGAATTCCACATCAGGTATGGTAGCCATTTTTCAGGGTATGACTAACAGTGTATTTTTGTTAGAGCTGTACAGCCTTCATTCTTTGAATGCTTTTTATGTTAGGTCCCACTGAAGATATGTCCAGCTACTGAAGACGTTCTGTTTCTATGCTATCAGCAGGCAGGCACTTATGCACCACCAGCCAGTGTAGTACATGTGCATGCACCATGTCCTTTGTTACTCTCAGCTGCCAGCTAGGATAAGCACATTCTCTGCAGTGTTGTTGGTCACCACCATGTGTTCTGGCCTATCCGTTCAACATTCATGTAGGTCTTGGAGTTTGTGAAATGTCTGTTACAGAATCACAGAATGTGGAGGTTGGAAGGGACCTCTGGAGGTTCTCTTGTCTAACACCCCTCCTTAAGCAGGGTCACCTGGAACAGGTTGCCTAGGACCACGTCCAGATAGCTGTTATGTTTAGTGCCCACGACCTCCCACCACTGTGCTTCAGAACCTGTCCTCCCCTGTGGGGAGTCATCTCTCTAGATAGCTTGGGCAGGTTTACTGTTGGGGGAAGTGGTATTTTTGGACTGATTTCCCCCACTCTCCCCACTTTTTCTTTTTTTGTAGCTGTTCAAAGGAGAATGGGCAGTGTGAGTTACTGGAGTTTTGTCTTTGAGAAAAAGCTTAGAGCAGCTGAGACCTTCTGAGTATGAGTCACCTGTTTTTTTGAACTTTAGTAAGAAAAGGAAAGCTGTCTTCAACAAGGACAAGTTCTGTGTGGCAGATCAGCTAGAACTTCGTACACATTAAAAGCCACAAACTGATCCAGTCAGTGCTTTAATGCCCATTACCTCTTCTAAGTTATCTGTTGTCTGATATTTTTGGAGCACAGAGTACTTGACCATTGATGATTTCATGACATAATACTGCAGTTAGTGTTGAATATCAAATAGTTTAATATATTTGAATGATATAATAGTATAATATATTTGAATACCAAATAGTATAATATTGGTTGTAAACCTATTTTCATGCCATCCATTCCTAATCTTTCTATAGCTCTTTTGCTCTCCTGAGGTGATTGGCATTAGTCAGTAGTTTATCTTTTTCAGACTGGACTTTTTGTTCCTATACCGTTGTTGCTGCAGTAGGAAGAATTTCATAATCATTGATTATGATGCAGTTTGTGATGCATCCCAATAAGATGTTTCTTCTGAAAATAAAGATTTGGAAGCTGTATGCAATACACGATGATCACAAACAGGCTAAAGTAAGAACGAGTGACATTTATCAGCTTGGGGAGTAAGTACACTTCTTGCTATTGGTTCTTGCCTCTTTTCCTGATGAATTATACTTACAGATGAACTCCTTAGTCTTGCAGTGCAAGATGACCAACTTCCTTGGCAGTCAGTGCCTTTTAATGATAACCACCTTTTTTTTTCTCAAGGGGCTTCTCTCTTTGCAGGTTCTACTTCAAAATGCTAATGCACTTCAAAGTGTAAAATACAGAAGTAATAGTATTCTCTCATGGAAGGTTAGGTTACACTGATTGTTTTTTAAAACCCTTTCCTTTCATCTAGGGTCAACGTTATTTAGAAAAGTGAGTATTCGAGATTTTTCCAGTTTTTGACTGAATTGCTTTGAAATTTGGAGGAGATAAGAAATGCGGGTTAATTTGTATGTATATTTTGTAAGTATATTTCGTATCTGTAAACCTGATTTCCCAGTGCTAGTTATAAAAGAAACCTTACTGGATGTGGGAAGGAATTAATTACTAAACCAGTGTCAATCTGTAATGTGACAGTGTCAATCTGTAATGTGACAGTTACATGGTACTAAATACCATCTCCTAGAGTAAACTGTCCATCTACTTTTCTCTTCCTACCTTGCTAGTGGTTGCAGAATCTAAGAGAAAATACAAAGACTGACATGCTGGAAAATAAACCATCTGGATTTGCTCTGTAGAAAATTTTACTCTCCTGTGTGAGCCTATAAACAGAAGTAATGAGTTAGAAATCTTTGTCACATGGCCAAATCACTTGAACTAGCATCAAATTTTGAAACTTGCTGACAGATTTCCCCCAGAAAGCAAGGGAAATCCTCAAATCGTTTGTATCTGAGGCTCAGCTGGTAATCAGAACATTTCTCTAGGCAGCTTTAGATAAATTTAAAATCAAAACCTTAATTACTGAGAATATTGTGATTAAAGCCTGGAGGTACTTGAAGGAGATTATTGGGGAGGGGAGCGGGGTTGCAGGCATTCATCAAAGGCTAATGAATGTGTAACTTTATTAAGACCAAGGCATTTTTTGCTTAGTCTGAATGCACCTCTCATTAGGTAGTGAGGAAAACTAGCAATTTTCACGCCAATCAAAGAATACTGCTTAATAAAAGGGAAGACTGTCCAATGATGGATAAGCAAAACATTGTTTTTTGTCATCTCCCTTGATTCCATAAAACAGACGTTGACACACCCACAGGGAGTCAGCTCTGTGCTCTTGAACCCATTGACTGCCATTATCTCACTTAGAGGGGTATGCAGCCTTACGGCATCAGACTGCTGGCTTCTGGCAGTATCAGTCAACTACATTGTTTTTTTTTTTCCCATTTCTTCCTACTTTTAGTCAAGAATCTCCTCTAGAACAGTGTGTGAGGAGAGGGCATCATTCATTTTTGCTTCATGAGGAAGCATCTCATTACAATACCCAGAATTTTTTTCTTACAATTGGTTATTTCAGAGAAAGGCAGGCAGCTATGCAATTCTAAATTTGATGAACTCAATGCCTTTATCCACTGCAACAGCTTCAAATCTGTTGCACGTTGCTCTGTATTAGATCGTTTGAACTGATTTGTGGTTCCTGACCTACAGCTTACTTGTTCCTACATCACTGTTCACCTTGCAAGCAGAAATTACGTAAGGTTTCACAAAAGACAAGCTCTCGGTTAGTACCAATCTTGACCTTTGGCTGGTGCAGAGTTGTCACAGTAAGTGGATAATTCCATTTCTTTGGACTCTCCAGTTTTGGGTTTTTTTTTTTATGGTAAAGCTAAAAAGGAATTAAAAAATTATCCTTGGTACCTATGCAAAGCTTGAGGAAAAGATTAGAGTGGAAAAATGTAACTGTCTTGTGATCAGGATATTTTACTATGTTTACATACTGCATAGAATTGAAGTATTATATATTTGTAATATTTTAATACCTTTTAGTCTCTGAAATACCATCAGATACACTTTGATTTCCAATAGAAGTCTTGACAAACATTCAGTTTAGCTTATAAAGTGAAGTTACTGGCATTAAATAATATGTACTTTGTAGTGTGTCTTGTTAAACAAGCCCTATTATTGCTACTCTAATTATAGGATTCTCAACTTTTACACTCTGTGACAAGTACTATGTGTGAACAAATAATAAAGCTATGGTACTGATACATATGTTGAAATGGAATATATTTAGCATATGGTAGCAAGTGGTAAAGTTGTTTTGTGTTTCAGAATGAAAGGTTGACCAGCCATCATTATTCTTGTCTTCTGGGAATAAATTGCATGGCTCAGGCCTGTTTCCTCTAAAATCTGCCACTGCACACAAGCATGCTGCTGCTGTTTGACAGTTCCATAGATCTGTGTTGAGAAATGGCCACAGTTTGGAATGGCAATTTTAAAAAATTCTGTAACTAGTTGTAAAGGTGGGGTTTTGAGCATTTGTCAGTACTGTTAGGAATAACAGAAAAAAAAGTTCTTTTAAGTTGGGGACATTGGTATGTGAAAGTCAAGAGCAAGTCCATATACATAATACGTGACTAGGATGATGCTCCTTTTATTTTAAAAAAAAAAAAAAAAATCCTTTTCTGACAATGCCAGTGGGATTTCTGGAGGTCAGATGCTTACTTCTACATTTAGAACTATAACTATCAGAATCCCTTGTCAATATCCATCATTATGGGTACTATTTGTTAAAATTAATTGACTTCTACTTACTGGAAGGCTGCTGGCTGAGGCAGTGTGGAGTAGCAGTTCAGCATGTTGGATATCATGGATTGTGCTTTGTTAACTTCTGACATGAAAGCTGCAACTTATGTAAGAGACTGCCAAACTGATGGTTACATTCACTTGTAATTGCTATCARCTTATGTGACAGTACATTAAAAGTCATTGTATGAGCAGGCTGCTCAGCTAAGATTGATATATTACCTATAAAGCATGTTCCTGAATCTACTGCATTCAGGTTATAAACTTTTAATAGAAAATTACTTAAGGCATTCAGAATGCAGAATTTAAGAAATTACCCTGGGAACAATTAACTTCAGCGTCTAGCATCTTCTACAGTGACATTTCCTCTAAACACGCTTTCTCATAAGTATGCATGTCTGCATTAAGTTTGATTTCTCAAACTGATTCATCAAACTTGGGAGGCTTTCTTTGTACTTAATTTTTGACTACTGTAGTAATTGGCCTTTTATTCTTAAACTAACTTTAAACAAAAAAGTCATATTCATATAAAGGTACTACTGAACTTACATATTCAACATAATACAACTGCGATTTTAATACACAGTGAAGAATGTACCATATTAAGCTGGATGAGAATTTGTATGTAGCTGTGTGGTGAAGAAAAATCCTCTAGCTTAGAATCCATGCCTGTTTATTCCATGCCACTTTGCCTTCCTAGGGGTTCATTGTAAAACATAAGATGTAATGAAAATAATTTTGGTTGCTTGTAAGCTACTATTTTTTTTTCAGTAGTGAGTACTTCAGAAAATAGGCTTTTCTATTCCAATTTTAAAACCTTTATTGCATTTGTAATCACTTATTTTGAATGCAGGAGGAGTTGTAAAGCTGGATTTTATTATTATTATTATTATTAAAGAATTGCTGAAGCATGGCCTTTTTTCTCTTTTCACTCACAAAACAGAAGGCTCTTGACTTATATCCCTGGTAGTCTGTGAGCGGTGACCCTCTGAAGAGATGAGTTTACACTATTACCTAATAGTATAAAAAAGAAAAAAAAAAAAAGTCATCACAGGAAAAAAAAATACAATTCCTCTTAGCAAGTTACTGATTTAATTACATAATTAAATGCTAAAGGCTGACTAATAGAAACTATACTTCAGGAAATTCAAAAGGCAGCAATGTTGAAGGTAGCAGATGTTACTTCTTGAATTACCTCTGACTGAAGGCTGACTCCTTTTAAGCCTGTTTATGGGGGTTTTGTAGTCCAGAGTCTCTAGAGCATCATCTTTGAAATCTTACCTGCATACATCTTTTCTTTAAGTAAAAAATGTTCAGTTCACTTTGACAGTAGTGAAGAATGCAGTGTAGGCACAATTAACTTAGTTTTGTATAAGAATGTGAATTTTACAAGGAGATAATGTTTTCCTTAAGTTTTGTATAAGATTTGACAAACACTTCTTACTTACTTGAAGTAATTTATCGAAAAAGTCTTTTCACTTAAGTCTGAGGAACGTTCTTACTTTCCAGAGCAGAATGATTTTATTTTGAAGGACAGAAAAATTTAGGTGCATGAGGGCCTTGAGAATTATTGCAAAGCAATATTAGTCTATCAGAAAATATTACTGATATGTATCTGATGCAATGCATCTTTTAGATAGGTTTATTTCATACATACCTTTGCTTTTTATTGGCTACATACTGACTATATCCAGTATATATTGGATATGTTTCTGCATGTGCTCAATACAAAGTTGCAGCTTTGAGCAAATTTTAATACTATTAAGACACGTGTTTTCCTATGTAATGTGAAAGTAGCTCAAGCCTTTGACTATGATTAACTTTGATATCAAAACTTGATTATATGTTATTTTGTTCTGAGAGCAGTTAAATTGGTAAATAGTTAACTGGTTATTGAGCTAATTAGATATGGAAATAACTGGTGTAATGGTGTTAAAGAAGTATTTTGTTAAAGACACTGGAAGCTGTAGACTGGAAGAGTGTAATCAAAGCCACGCTAGTAGAAACCAACTTGTATTATACTTTACTTTCCTTTTATTTGTTTTTCTGTCAGTTCCCTGTGAGGAAAAAGCCTTATGATCAAGAGGCAAGACAATCTAGATTATTTTGAAATTGGAGAAAAGTAGCACGAAGTGTAGTGGAAAAAGTATGTATCAAGGGAATCTTGAATCATCACCTGAACATCTTTGTATAAAGAAGTCTCTATTTTATAAATTAAAATTCTGTGTCAGTTGAACAATAGTTGACTCATCTTAATCTGTACCGTGGTAGAAACTGTCTTTCTGCAAAATTACTCCTAAGCTTTTGCTGGGTGAGAAGTACTGAGAGTGTTAATTGTGTTATAAGAAGTTGACTAGGCTACAGCTCACAGCTGTTTGTATCTGGCATTTGAGTAGAAGTTTTGAAAGGCTTGGGGGACAATTCATACTGAATTGTTTTGAGGTATTGACAAAATTGTCTGTAAATATCTGTCTACATATTGACCAGATGACACCAAGCTGAGCGGGAGTGTCAAATCTGCTGGAGGGTAGGAAGGCTCTGCAGAGGGACCTGGACAGGCTGGATCGATGGGCTGAGGCCAACTGCATGAGGTTCAACAAGGCCAAGTGCAGGGTCCTGCACTTCGGCCACAACAACCTCATGCAACACTACAGGCTGGGGGAAGAGTGGCTGGAAAGCTGCCTGTCGGAAAAGGACCTGGGGGTGCTGGTTGACAGCCGGYTGAATATGAGCCGGCAGTGTGCCCAGGTGGCCAAGAAGGCCAAYGGCATCCTGGCCTGTATCAGAAATAGTGTGGCCAGCAGGAGTAGGGARGTGATYGTSCCCCTGTACTCGGCACTGGTGAGGCCGCACCTCGAATACTGTGTTCCGTTTTGGGCCCCTCRCTACAAGAAGGACATTGAGGTGCTGGAGTGTGTCCAGAGGAGGGCAACGAAGCTGGTGAAGGGTCTGGAGAGCAAGTCTGATGAGGAGCGTCTGAGGGAACTGGGGTKGTTTAGYCTGGAGAAGAGGAGGCTCGGGGGAGACCTTATCACTCTCTACAACTCCCTGAAAGGAGGTTGCAGCGAGGTGGGTGTTGGTCTCTTCTGCCAAGCAACTAGTGATAGGATGAGAGGAAATGGCCTCAAGTTGCGCCAGGGGAGGTTTAGATTGGACATTAGGAAAAATTTCTTTACTGAAAGAGTGGTTAAACATTGGAACAGGCTGCCCAGGGAAGTGGTGGAGTCACCATCCCTGGAAGTATTTAAAAGATGTGTAGATGAGGCGCTTAGGGACATGGTTTAGTGGGCATGCTGGTGTTGGGTTGATGGTTGGACTTGATGATCTTAGAGGTCTTTTCCAACCTCTATGATTCTGTGATTCTGTGATACATTTTACTTTGTCTAGCAAAGTAGTGAAAGAAGTGAATGGTTTAAATAATGAACATCTACTGTAACCTGAAAGTTTTTCCCCACTTATTCAGCAGAAAAAGATGAGAGACAAGTTACTGAACCAGCCAAGACTTTGTTTTAGCAGAGTATGGGTGTTCTTATGTACAGTGATACGATTTCTTAAAACTTTAATCTTCTCTTGCAGGGGTAATAGTGTTGAGCGTTACATAATAATACTAAACTGAGGGAGTTGATTCTTGTGAGATTCCACAAATGATAGATTCAGTGATATTTCCCTGTCCTCATGATGCGCTGTGAAGGACAACTAGTGGTTTTGCAGACTTTACCACTGTTCTCATTTATCAGCACCACTAAACTCCTTCTGGACTTTAGATTTCTCTAGGCTATAACCTTAACCTGTTGGGCTGCCGTTCAGTGGATGATTTCGTGTTTGGTATATGGCTGGCTTTTTTTGAACTTTCTTAAGAATTAATGTTGTGATATTACAAGCTTGCTTACCAGAAATAATTTGTGTTCAGGGTTGTGTTTTGAGTGTGTCTGCTGAGTATTGTGAAACTGTGCTTGGATTTCTGTGTGGGAAGGACCGTACTTAGTTTGAGACTCACGGGAATTTCCCTGTCCTGCATGAAGATTGAGTCAACTTAAATGCAGGAATGGAGGCAGAACCTGTTGATTCAGGGAGGATTTCCTGAGTAGGTTTCAGTTCTTGGCAGCTCTTGTTCTCCATATTTTTGGGGGGGCTGCTGGCAGGCAGAATACAGGTTGTTGTTTACCATCCTGGATGTGGCTCCTTAGGGTCAGATTTAGCAATTTTATTGAGAAATTTTAGCAAATTGCTGAATTTGCTCCATTGCATGGAGCAAAAGAGTAAGCACAAAATAAGATACCACTATTGCTGAAACTAAATACTTAAATTACTAATTGAACATATAGAAGACAGAGATATTTTACTTTCTGCTACTTTATTGTTTTCCAGATAGAGACAAGTAATCTGTAGTGTTTCATTGCAGCAAGATAACTGGATTCCTTTTCAACTTGGAAAAGTAAACTGTAGATAACAATCACAAATTGTAATTCCTAAAGTGTCTGAGTGGTTTGCCATTTAAACTTGTTTTTAGATGGTGACCGTTTTCCACTTTTCTCAGATCTGCTGACTCTGTGTTAGCCTTTGTGTTGCCTAGACTTGGATTAAAACGGATGTTATTAATCACAGGTTACCCTTTTGCTAGGTATGGCCTACAGTACAGTATATTAAGGATATGAATGAAATTCAAGTAGCTGTGTAGATGTTAATGGGTATGCAGTGGGTCAGTAACCTTGCTTTACAGTTTATCCAGCTATAGTAAAAATCCAAGATTTTATTACTGGTCTTTAGACTTTCCAGATATAGAGAGGGATTTATTGACAGACAGTTGCACATTTTTATTAGCCTTTTCTGAGAGTAATTAGTAGCTTCTGTCTGCTAATTATTCACATTTTTCACACCTTTTTGGGCAGTAAATGGGGAATGTTTTGATGAGTGTAGGACTCACTGAAGTGCATGCATACTGTGAATATATCTTAAAAAAACCCATGTGTTTAAAACTCATAACAACTCAGTTTAAAGTATGTGTTGAGTATCTGCATGAAAGGATGAAAACTTACTCAAATGTTTGTTGAGGCCAGATACACAAATCTGTTTCTGTTAAAGAAAACTTGTTACTCCTACAGTAGTAGAACATTTAACTTAGCAATGGCCAGTACTGAACTTGCTTGGAGACTGTTTAACTTAATAGAATCTGACGTTCTGTGTAAATTACCTGATTTGATTGTTAAGTGCCGCATACTTGCTATGGAACACACAACACACAGTATTCATGCTTGCTTGATGAATTTGTTAATGTGAGTAATTCTTGAATGTAATTTGGATCATAAATCACTTCAGTACTTTATTCCTACAAGACAACCAAAATCTTGTCCTCTAACCTTAATAGACTGAAATGAAGAAAACATTAGGCTGGTTGTGGGTGTTGAAAGTAAAATCTGCAAAACAGTGACTTCATTCAGGCAGTAGCTCATGTGTGCCTGACAGAATGGAGTAATTGGCAGCTGAAGTAACAGGAGGACTCTGGCTGTAAGAAAACAAGGGGAATATCAAATTCTTGGTTGGCTTCATTAGAAGATGTTATAAAATTATGTAGAAAACGTGATGAGAATGGGTGGAATCAGTACAGGGAGGAGGTGCCTGATTGGTACAAAAATGTCATGAATTTGCCACAGAGTTGCTGGGAAGCACCAGGATGTTTTCATGTGTGAACAACTAATATTTCTGGGGAAAGACCATATGCACAGTAGCATAGAGAGCAATCCAAAAGAATTTACGCAGCAGTTATATTTTCATAGCAAGAGTTACAGGAGATTTTTTTCTTCTTGAGTCTTTGTAGGATCATGAATCTCTCTCTCTTAATGTTTCTGTTCCTTTTGTTTTGAACTAGGTGAACTTTTTTTTTTTGTTCCTATTTCACGAACTTCTCCCTTGTTTCATAAGTTACATGCATTTTCCTTGCTTTGACATAYGGTTCCTCTTAGTTCTCTAGGGAGATCTTCTCTGGCTGTCTTTTTCCATCTTGGTCCTTGCTGACCTCCTTGTGAATGGTCATGTGCTATATAAATCATTACAATAAAAGAGGGGTTAATTTCCATGGTGCTTCATTTATCCTCTGAGAATATGATGACATGCCGTGAAAGTGCACTAAACTGAGTTTTGGTTTCTAGCAACACTTTATATATCTGCATGAAGGTAGTGAATGATATAAACACTGGAGTTAAAATAGTGTTGCAACTGGGGGACTTGAGTAATTCAAGCAAGGAAGATAACATGAGGCATAAGAATATCAATGACAGACTTCCCATGCTACTAACTAATTAACAGTTAAAATCGTTTTAACATGCAGAAGACCATCTGAAAGGGAAGAAAAAATCCAACAGCAAAAATATAATAAAAAAATATTTCCTAAGAGTCAGGATGATTGGTGAATTTGCACTATTTACTTGCCTCGAAGTTACTGGAACATGAACTCTGAATGTAGTAGCTTTTGAAGAGATGTGGAGAGTGTGAAGAGGTGTGGAGAGTAGATACTGATATTGCCCTCAGACTTGGCTAGAGGTTTCTGTAGGTAACTTGTAGATGTGACATGAGGAATGAGTAAAAATTACAGGTTAAAAGTAATTGGTATCTCAACTAGAGTTCTTGAAACCCCTTTTGATTCCTGACAGAAGTAAAATAGGCAATATAATTATGAACCAAACTGTCCTGACTTTTATGCATCATTCAGCAAGTATTCTAGTGGTGTTTTTGCATGCACAAATGGAAGGATTTTTTCTTCAAAAGCAAAGAACAACCTGTTAATTGAATGCCTTCATGTGGCATGATGCAGTGAGTGCATATAACCTAAATGTTTGGATATAATACTTATTATGTAAATTATGATTTTGACAGTAATTTTTTCTGTGGTTAGTAAGTCTGGTGCAGGTGTTGGTTTTTTTTCCCCAATCTTTCCCTACTATTCTGACCCTGTGTCATGGCACAAGGTTGGTATGACTGTTTCTAGTGAGGATAACATTTCATGGAGGCAAAAAGGAATTGGATGTTCTGGTGTGGGGTTATTTAATTATTTGGAGGGCTCTTTTGTAATTACTTTCTTTGAGTGCTGGTATTGTGGTGGTTTTCTTTGTTGGATTTTTTTTTTTTTTTTAAAACTGTTGATAGCAATTTATCTTAAGAAAACTTCTTCCAGCTCGATAGCCAGCAAAATCAGACCCCAGTGTTATGAATGAAAAGCTGAAAACTGGTCTTTCTATTCTCCTGTCCTCTCTTGATATAGTCTGAGTGTTGTACATGTATCGTCTCTGCAGTCTGGAGCTCTGGGAACAGTTCCCAAAATCCTGTCCAAAGCATGGACATAGTCTCCTAGTTCTCAGGATTTTTTCTCTTCCAGCTCCCACGTTTCTCCATGTCAAAATGCTGGTTCCTTTTCTATCCATAGGATCTTTAAACCCTGGACGACAGATCCTGACATTTGGGCCTAGATAAACTTTTTTTTTTTTCTTAGTAAGTGTGATCACGTACCTTAATTTATTGGCCCTTAGTGTTTCTGCTGTGGTGGTACTTGGAAGTGTAAGGAAAGAAGTGCTGACAGCACCTGATCCATTCTGTGGGAAAGCTGCTGTTCACTTCAGCAATTGCATGTTTGTCTTGAAAAGGAAGAAGCAGTTTTTTGAAAGATGGGACCCCTAGCACATTAATACCAACTCTGTCACTGCTTGTGTACAGTTTGGAGTATTTTTTTAAATGGTTATCTGCAATGTTTAGTCCTGCAGCTGTACAGAAATGATTAATACTTCCCTGGCAATCAGATGTTGCTAAAGGATTGGAATGGCAAACCACATTTAGCCGACTGTCTGAATGTACCTGAAGCACCTGACTGATTTAATTGTTCCACTTGACGGAATTATTTGGGAGCCGCTTAAGATGCAGTGCTATTGATTTCAAATGCCCCACGTATTTACTACCATGTGTATTCAAGGGAATTTAATTTTTAGGTTGCTGGGGGTCTTGAGGGTTACTTTGTTTTAACCAGCTTGCTGAACTGACAAAACATACTGTAATATATAATTTGAAGAACTAAAAGCTAGTAGTTGACAAAGAAATTTAAGATTTAGAATGAATTTTTATAGAGAAAAGTATAGGTTGTTTTGTGTTGATAATGTGTTGTATTCACCCTCCATGTAGTGAGTAAGTGAGCTTCAAATGACCAAGCAGTCTTTGAGGTGGCTTTGAAACAATCATTTATGTTTCAAGTTGACAACACTGGAATTGAATGTTTGCTTAAATTTTGACTGACAAAAAGACGTAGAACTTAAATCTGTTAACTCACACTGACTCATAACAGCATTAATCAGAAAAGGTCTTAAGATAAGCTGTGTTACAAGCCAAAATAAGTGATAAATTTTATAGTTATTAATGCCGTTTGAAATACTGAAGCTAATCTGGAAATTAATCAATATGCGGTGAGGAGACAAGGGTATTGCAAATGCCAAAATTGTTTTTTGCAGCCTGACTAGAGGAATTTTTCAGTATGCAGCTTTTTAAATGGTAAGTTCAATTTAGCTTGAAAGGCACGTTTTTGGAATAGTTAATTTGGTAGTAAAATTAACCTTCCCTTAAAAAAAAAAAAACAAAACACTTCTCCATTTCTAAGAAAAATCAGTACTTTGAATTTGCCATGTCTTCTATATACACCTTGAAGAAACATATGTTTTGAAGAGAAAAACACATTTCTTATTGATTATGTGTTTCAGTTCTCTTAAGGAAGTCTGATTTTATTTGGTTACTACAGGCTTCAGACCTATTATTTGCAGTCTAATTGAATATGTGTTTCATGACTTTTATAGTAGAAGAATCTACCAGGTAGAATAAAGTGTAATGGTTTAAAATGAATCATATTTGGCCTATTACTTGTGTTCCTATTAAACCCACTTTCAATTGGCTGTTTTTGCAAGTTGCAGTATTAAGTATAGTAAATTTGACTAGATAATCCACCAATCTTGCCAGATGCAGAAACTGGCAAGAATCTGGCATTTTGAATATGCTTTTCGGATCTTGGCCTTTCACAGTAGTAGATAAAGGATTTTTCAAGTGTCTTCCTTGGAGAACCACATAATAGATGGGGGAGTGTTTGCAGGGGCACCACTGGGAGGGAATATTCAGGTTTCCCTGTCAGCAGTATCATTCTTTACATCAGGCTGTAGTGGGTAGGGGTTCAAATACGCAGGTTACATTTGCTGCTCAAACAGTTGTTTATAATGACCCTTAGGGAAGAAGTCACAGAAGGAATATAAATGTTGCATGGGCAACAACAGCAAGCTGACAGGCAATGAGTTTTGCCTTACTGGCTGGTTAAATAAGGCTCCTTTATTGCAAGAGGAGGGAAAGATAAAATCAAGTTGAACATTTAAAGGAAAAAATGAAGCAAATTTGAAGATCCTCAAAATGTCAAATAATTTGTCACACACGTTCATTTGTTAGCTCATAAATGTCACTTCTTGTAAAAAGTCTTTCCAGCTTTTCCTTGCATCTGACTTTCCAGAACATTTCAGGGCCTACAGCTGGGCTTCAGAGTTAAACTGATTTTTTTTCAGGTTTTTAAACAGACCTCTGAATCGGGCATCTCTTGTAATTTTTGCTGCTCTCCTGACCTTGAAAAAGGATCTGTGCTCCTGCAAGAGACATCTTGAAGGGTGGTTGGTAATCATGGAATCAACTAGGAAAGCATTTTATTTACTTCAGTTACCTGGCTTGAAAGCTAAGCCTTAGGAAAGAACTGTTTTAGCTTCCTTTGTTAGTGTACAGTTCCTCACAGTTGAGTCACTGAAAACACAGGGGTGCTTCTAGGGATCTTTTTTCCCCTCCTGTTAGCTTGGATATGATTTTGTGATCATTTAGAGAAACAACTGACCAACCCCTGCCCCCATCCCATTTTGTTCTTGCTTCTTTAGAGTTTTGCAAGAGCAAGCTTTCAAACTGTCAATGGCAGACCATAGTTGTGGGTAACAATATTTTATAGGCTAGTCCATCTAATATTGCAGTAGTTCTGCTTTTCCGGGCTCTTCAGAGCTGCTGGCAAACATCCTCTCCCACCATTTTAACCTGTGATCAGTGGATCTCTGAAACTGTGGGCTGCTTCTAGAGGCCTCGTGAAATGTGTCACAAAGAACCGAGCACATATATGTGATGTAGGTGCATGAAATTCTAAGTCTGCACTTGTAATAGAACATATCTGTGGGCCCTCCAAAAAAAAAGGGGGGGATCAAAATGGATATTCTTGCCAAAACTATACTAACCACATGGTTTCATAGTGACTTTCTTTATATGAACATATTTTCAATATACACTGAAAAAATTATTGATATTCAATAATTCTGCATTTTTAGCTGTGAAACTTATTACCAACACAGTATCATCAAATATACAAACTAATGAGTTTTTGTTAATTTGAAGATGCAGTGAGCTTAGGTATTGATAATCACAGTAGTGGGAAAAGTGCCCAAAGAATATGGTCTTTAGTTCCAACTTAGTTAACCACTATCATGTATATATTAAATTAATTGTAAGATCGTTTTCATTCCCTGATGAGTTGTGTTCTTAGTAATGTACACTCCCATATTTGCTTCTAAAACCCTGATAAATGCAATCTGTGGAATGTTTTTAAGACAATAGCTATTTAAGGAATAGCTTGTGTGTACAGGAGAAAAGAATAAGCTTGATTGCTTACAATCTGACATTTGAAAAAGCTTTTTTTTTAGATCTCTTGTATTTGCATATCTAATTGCTATGTAATCAAAACTAAGTGAACTGTAGCTACTTGAAACCAAAAAATGAAAGGCAATCATCTTTACAGGGGGAAATATCCCACTCTTATGCAAGCCTGTCTGAATATTAGAATTATATTCTTCTTGTGTTTAATTATAGGTGTCTGACTGAGCAGTAAATTTATGCCTGTGTATTAAAGGAGTGAATGTGACCCTGAAACGGCAGCTTTCCTTTGTTGAAGCAAGGCATTGGCATTGAGAGAACTTAACAGTGTTGTGTATTTTGGTGATAAGGGATTGTGCCAGAATAGCTGTTAATTACCTGCTTTGTTTGATATGGAAAGTAGTGGTTCCACACTTTTCTTCCCACCAGTTGACAGTACTCAATTAAAACTTGTATTAAACAGTGATAATGCCCTCGTTTATCTGGTGGGGAAGACGTGAGGTGAAGAAAATTAACAGGATTTTTTCAGCTGTTTGGTGGCGGTTTTGTTGGTTTTTTTCATGAACCTAGTGACAATAAAGGAAAAAAAGAGTTTTGTCTTTTTGGTGTGGTGGTGTGTGGTGGGTTTTGGTGGTTTTTCTGTTTGTTTGTTTGTTTATTAATTCTTTATGACTCTTAAATCCTGCACATTACTAATAGTGGCTACAGTAGAAGTTAAAAAAAATCTTTAACTGTAATGTGGAAGTTATAAATTTGGAAGATGCTTGCCTTCTCCTGTTCCATGTCATTCCTCTGTGTGAAGCGTCTATTGCCATGGGTCCTTACTTCACTGTGTTCTGAAATTTTATTGCATTGCTTACATATCAGAAAAAGAGGGTTTTTAAAAATTAAATTTATTGCCTGAGCTTTTCTATTCCAAGTATTTGAAGCATGTTTTCTAACATAGTTGGTTTTCTCAGCTTCTGTTAATATTTGTTATTTTATAAAGAAATGTCCTCAGATCTGATTTTGCAAGATTTCGTAATCAGCTTAATATTTTCCTCTTAGATTTCTTAAGTATGTGAGAAAACTGAATGCAGTATTTTGGATGGGAACCCTTCAGTCTGAGATAGGATTCTCTACATAGCAGCTATTTTTTGCATATCTAGACAGAAATACAAGGAGGAGTAAGGCAAGGAAGTTAATGTAGAAGAAAGACTTTGTAATCTGTGTGGATCTTTGTTTCCTTCAGGTAGCAATGCTGAAGAATATTCTAAAATTGAAAATGTACAAAATACATCAGTAGACAATAAGAAAGGGTATAGAATTGTTACAGTAACACTTAAATGCTTTTTATTTCATTCATCCAAAGAAATTAAGGAATGGGTTGGTTGGTTTACTTACAAAGTTTGGAAGGTCTGTGTTCAACAAGCTTGAACAGCTTTATTCTGGAGTGAAAGCTGAATGTTTGGTGCTAGACTAATTTGGCCAAAAATGTGAAACAGTAAGTGAAAAGGAGTGATTACTGTAACAGCTTTAAAGTGTGTACATGAAATTCTTTTGAAAATCTCAGTGGATATGGCAATGCATGGTAATTCAACTAGAACTTCAGAGCTTCAACTGTTAGGTGAATAGAGGTCACATGCAGAAAGTAAGATTGGTTGCCTGCAATAATTAATGAAGTTTGTTCAGAAGGCATATTGCACATACTGAATGGTTAGCAGTAATGACTAGTCTTAGATATAACCATAGAATTAAACAAAAAAAAAAAATTACAGGTAAAACAATACCTTAAAAGGCTTTGTAAGGCATGGAAAACTTGAAAGATTTTTTTGTTTTGTTGAAAACCTAAACAGAGTGTGATTGTTAAAGAGCGGAAAGCTAGCTTTTATTTGGTAGTGGAACTTTGTAATCTCACAGGATGCAAGCGAACTGCAGTGAAAATTCAGGTTTTAAAAAAAAAAAGTTTTAATTGTGTGAATTTATCATGGTTTACAGAAAGAAAACTGTAGAAAGCCTTACTTAGGTGAGATCTCATAAATGGCATGTTTTTGAAGTAGTCTGCTTTTCTTTTGAAGTAAATTTTTCTTCTGGGCATATTAAGTGATAAATTTCATTAAATTATTTAATTGCATATAATTAGCAATAAATTTTCATATGAGTATTGATTACATTTTCTTTAGATAATTCATTAAGTCAATAAATGTAAATTTGCTCCTAGTCACCACACAATTGCCCTTTCATACAAAGTAAACAGTGATAAGCATTAAATAAGACTTTGATAAGGTGTTTTAAGACCCAGCATTTTGAAGTGGAATGATCTCTGTCCATTTCTTTAACCGTTTTTCCAATTTTCTTTCTTCTGCACTGTAAAAAAAAAAAAAAAAAAAAAAAAAAAAAAAAAAAAAAAAAAGGAATTTGAGATGCATTTAGATTAGTAGAATTATTTCATGGCATAGCAGTACTGCAATACAGTATTAGTGTAACTGTGTTAGCTTATCCATGTAGGATCAGGTTCTGCAGTGATTAGATAGCTTCCTATGATCAGACATGCTCATTGAATAGTCATTTCACTTTATAGGTGAGTGTTGCAACCCACACTGTCCAGTCATGGATAGTTTTTCTAATATCAAAGCTAGTTTGTTGAAGCTTCCTTAAACTTTCATGTATTTGGTATAAAATCCCAACTTCAGATAAAGTTGAGGACTATGTTCTTCCAGAACGAATAGTCTTAAATGGTCATATTGTACTTTTTGTTCTCTGTAAAGCAAAGATAATGAGCCTATCAGATTTTTCTGTTTAAATTGTTCTGATTACATTTCATTGACTTTGATCACTTGAAAATCATTCACTTACATTTTTTGAGCATTTTCTTTATTATGTATTTCAGTTAGATTTTTGAGGAACTATTTAATGTGTTTTCTTTTTAGAGAAATTTCCTATTTCCATATACAAAATTTAAAAATAATGTTGTGATATTCAGTTTTGAATATGTATTAATCTGCTGTACTGTCACATAATCTCTACATGCAGATCTTTTTGCAGAGAGGAAAATTTCTGTGTTGAAATTATTTGCAGTGTTAAAATGTGGAGAAGTAAGGAACTTTTCCTCCTTTAGCAATTGCCTTTCCTAGACCCTTTTTGCATGAGCAGGCTTTCCCTTTATGTTCTTTACTATTCTTCTAGGACTTGCAGTCCCTTTTGGGGAGAGTTTCAGTATATCTGATTGTGCCCTAGAGCAAGGCTCCTAAGTCTAAGACTGGAAATTCGCTCTTCCAGTCTAACTTTCTTTTTTCCCATTTGAAAAATGCCAGCTGGAATGAACAAATCAGGTAATCTTCTGCACTCACCCCATCGACAATTTTTCCTGAATTTCATTTTTAAGTTGGACAAAAATGTTGTGTTAAGTTGTACACTTGTTCAAATAGCAAAAGCTCACTATCTCAGTAACCTTTGAAAAAACCCTCAAATTTCTTCTACCAAGAAGCTTTAGGACATGAAAAATCTAGAAGCTGAGAGTTGACTTTCAGCTCTCCAAATAGTCCTCCAGAAGAATACTGTTTGTTAAGCATCCTGGTGACAGGGTTTATGTACCACGTGAGGAAAATTCAGACCCCTTATCTTCCCTCATAATCTGAGTTGATGGTACTTGTCATTTGAAATATATATACACCTGCTAAACATGCTTTTTTTCTCTCTGATGAAAACAATACTGCTGAAGGCATGTCATAAAGCTTGTTTTTATTGCAGATGTACACAATGAATCATAATTTCCAGCAGGCTCAGATCCTGCCTATGTAGGATCAGCAACTAAAACACTGAAAATGTGAACAATATTTATTTATGGTTGGGACCTATAGAGCATGTCTCACATATGTACTTCTACCTTTGAGCTGCATAACAATGTACTTGCATGCATCTGGTATTTGAAGTATTCTCTCTACTGAGGTAATTCTGAGCACAACTACATAAGATTTTAAAGTAGATAGTGGTGATATTGATGTTCTTTATTCCCTCTCTCCCTTTTCTTAGCCATTTGGACAGTTGAGAGGAGAATGTGATTCTCTAAGGGGTAAAAATTCAAAATTTACTGTGAAAGAAAGTAAGGAGAATTTACCATTTAGCCCTTGGAATGTCTGTGCCTCAAAGCTAATAATTTTTTTAAATCAAACTCTGAGTGATTCAGAATTCTCTTCAAGAAAATGTGAAGAATCCATCTAGAAACAAACTTTAATTCCATGTATTAGCAGAGTCAAGTTATGATGACCTTGGATAGGCTCTAAACCAATTTGTAATGATTACTGTCAGAGCAGTTCTTTTTCTGTTGAGAAGTAATGGCCTATGATATATTGGAGGCCAGATTAGATCATCCTGACAATTCCTTCTAGTCAAAGTCTCTGAAATTGGAAAAAAATGACTTGGAGTTAAGCTTAGGTATAAAAAGAGGGATAACAGTAAGATGTACTGAATAAAATTTCAATACAATATAACGGAACTTTTAATTTATCAAAGTTTTGTATAAATTACAAAAACTTTCATTCTCCCTATATATATATTGTGTGTATACTACCGAAGTATGTAACAATTCTACAATCAGGTTGAATTTAAGGGTTTTTCCCCCCCATATCCGGTTTTGTGCATCATGGACTTCATACATATATTCCTATATGCTAAAATGCAAATAGTTTATTGGTGAGGATCAAGCTAGAATTTTTGGGCTCCAGTATGGTTTGGCTACATGTAATCTCAGAGAACTCAAATTTTAATTGTGTAGATTTTTTTTGTATATTAAGTTCTATTGCTTTGGTCATACTGTGAATAGGGCACTTCTATAGTAGCCAATGCCTCAATAATCCTGAATTCAAGAAGAGTATTCAGTAACAAGTTTTAATGATTAGAGTACTGGGCTTTTGTTGTGTGTCTTGTTACTGGCCTTAGCTTAGAAAAACTTCCTAGTTTAAACAGGCTTAGCAGCGTTTTTGGAGATTTTTTTGTTTGTTTTAAGAAAAGAAGTAAAGTATGTTCACTTGTGTGACAAATTTGAGACTGTTTTCAAGGATTTTTAAAGAGGGTAAAAAGGAAGTGAGGCATGATCGACTAATAGGCAACAGGAAATGAAATTCTGCAGCAAGTTTGAGGAGATGAACAAGATCAGGCTCGAGAGATCAGGAGGAAACTGAGAACAAGGTTAAGTCTCCCCAAAATAGTGACAACAGTAGCAGAAGGCATTTTTTTTTTCCCTAAACGTATTCATAAATGCTGATTTATCTGTGATTTTTTTACAATATATTTTCAATGATGATAAACAGTTTCTTGCTTTCTGCAGCTGAGAAGAATAATTTTCATATGTATCAACTTAGATATTTTACCACTTCTTTGAATTCCAGTCTGTTCACTCTGTCTTCATACCAGCAGTTATAGTGCTAAGAGCTACATAATTACTTGGAGGTGAGGGTGAATATTAGGACATACAGAACTTGCAGAATGCATGTATTTCAGTATCCTGGGATGACTTAGCTAACAGGACTGTGCATGGTTGTCTACATACCACAAAAAACCTCATACTTATCCCCTTAAGGAAGGGAAACATTTGAAATGCGCAGGTGAAAAGCTCAGTATGGAGCTGTGTACTAGTTATTTCTGTGCCTGGAGTTTCAGATGTTATGTGCTTATTCAGAGTTAATTCAGCTGCTCTTCGGACTCTCGGTGAATATACACAGTGCAAACTTTATTTCTTAGTTTAATTCTGTATTTTCTTAGTGTCTATACTTATGTATATATATATTGGGAAAAACTGCATTCCTGTGTTTTTGAATCTTTGTGTATGGCATTTTTATGTACTATTTGATTATCAGATTTAAGAGTTCATTCATTGGTATCTTCAGAGTAACGAATTGGAATAACACCCCCTGCCTAAGATGGGGCAGTGTGTAAAAACTCTAATAGGTAAGTTATCCTGCACGTTGTATTATGTTAGAGAAAGCTGTTAAAACAGTTTATATGTATTTAAGTGCCCAAATAAAAACACTTCACATCTCACTTTGAGACACCTCATGTTTCAAAGATGACAGCTTTTTTTTTTTTTTTTTTTTTTTTTTTTTTTTTTTTTTTTTTTTTTTTTTTTTTTTTTTAGTGCTTTGTTCATCCATTGATTTGTCTGTGTATTTTATCCTGTTGATCTGGTTTAACTTCTTCATAGAAGACGAGCTGTGCCTACTTTTTACTTTGCATACACTGCAACTGCAATGTATCCCTTTCTTGCCTTGTGGAGCTTGAGTGCTGGTGTGTTAAGTAGTTGTATGTTGTCTACTAAGTCAGTTTAGTTGCTAAAATTTTATCGCAGTTGGTTTCAGACTTTATTATCCCCATTACGAGAATGTGACTTTCTACTTACAAAAGTGGGATACATCTTATTAACCCTGCCTACAGGGTAAGGGTTGGGGGTGGAACAGGGAGGATATGGAGGTTATACTGTGTACACTTGGCTGAGCATGACTTGCACTGAAAACTTTGTTTTTACTCTTGTTGAATATTACTGTAGTTTGTTAAATAGTTAAAACATGCTTTACTAACAGAGGAAAAAAAATCCTATTAGCAACTTTTTCTGATAATTTTTTCTGACTTTTCTGAGCACTTTTTAGTGAAGGTGCCATTTCCTGTGAGACCATATGGTTTTGCAGCAAGAACTTTTGAGTATATGGTCTAGGCATTGTTTGTAAGTTACAGCAGAAGATAAATTTCTTTCAGATTACTGTGTGTTACTGTGCAGAATAGCATTGAAACTGGTAGTTGGGTTACTTTGATTTAATTCTCAGTTCTTTTCAAAAGTCTTTTAGTCACTTCTTGTGTTTCATAACATTTAAACGGGATTTAATGCTTTGTATGAAATAGTTCCATAGGTAGGAGGGGTATCAAGATAAATACGTAATTCAAAGGGTCTTTACTTAGATTTTCGTCTAATTATGCAGGATTGAAGAGGCTTGCATGCTCTTAAGCAGAGTAATGGCTGAGCTCCGTAGGTTAATCATATTAGTAGTCCTCAAAGGACAAAATCTTCTTGCTATCACAAATTATTTAAGGTTTTCAGTGAGTGGTATGGCACTATGTTTGGATTGATCTAATGGTCAGTTCCCATTAAAAGCCTTAGGACATCTGTTCCCACTGTTTCATGTGCATCCTCAGGAGTAAATTGAGTTTGAGTTTCTTAAATTGGCCCCTGCACAATTGTCTAAGCAGCAGGGGCCACTCAGGGGAAGTGGCAGAGTCAGGACCACTATTTTCAGTGATAGCTGGTTGTTAAATAAACTTAACTTGCAGAGTTAAACTTCACCTTCRCATTCCGTGATATAAGATACATGAGTGTCTGCATTAAAATGTTTTTACTTTAACTCCTAGTTTACTATTTTGCCATTAATTTCACCCAGTAAAGTAAGAAATTTTTGATGAAAAGGATTCTTGTTCAACAGAGAGGAGAGAATAATATAATTTTGTGAATTTTTTCTTCATAGCTTTGAAACAAGAATCTTGTGTATGATCCTAGAATCTTACACTTTGTAGACCTCTGAGTTATTCTTCTGAAATAAACTTGATTTTCTTAATTTTGACTTATTTTCTAATACTTTATTTTCAATCTTCTAAAGAAAGATGAAATCTTTCCTTTTTTTCTTTTTTCTTTTTTCTTTTTTTTTTTTCCCCCCAAATTCCATTCTCTGCTTATAGTTCATCTGTGGAAGG